>CM039525.1:12910385-12961156 GCA_022433055.1 Begonia peltatifolia | reverse complement strand
CATGTGGGGTGTGATAAACATTTTGCAAGTGAAGAGATTGGCCGATGGCTGGAAGAGCAGCGAAACCAGAATGACAAAGAGAAAGAAATTTACATTCGGCAGTGGTGACTTGAGAGGGTGCAGGGAGATTTTGAAGTTGACTGAGAAGCTCAGGTTGTGGCGGAAAATGATGGGTTGCGCCGGAATTGAGAACGTAGTGGGGGAGGTAGAGGGCCACGTCGGAAGGAGACTGGAGGAGCTGGTATGGGGGAAGGAGTTGTGGGTAGGGGTAAAGTGCTGGACCGAGTTTGGGTTGAATGCTGAATGGGTATGGACTGAGTGGTATGGATATTGGGTTAGGGCTGGGTCAGGGCAGAAATTGGTTAGGTTAGCTTAGGCTTGGGCTGAAAAGAACGGGTGGTAGGTTTGCTGGGCTGCGGACTGAAGTTGGTAACATTTGAGGGTCGAATGGCCTACCTTGCTGCAGATCTGGCACAGGGGCTGGTTTTGCGGATGAGGCCGAGGAGGGCGCCATGGGCCTGCGGGGTTGAAGGATCCGGGTCCGCGTGGATGAAACCTGCTGGAGACATTTGAGCGAAAGGGGGCAGTCGGCCGAGGACTCCACGATGGACGGAATGACGGATGAGCAGCAACGTTCGCCTGCATCAAAGTCGGCGACGGAAGAACAACGATAGAGTTCTGCTTCTCTAGGCGGAAGTCGAAGCTCTGAAGAAGACTCTGGAGTTCTTCCAGGGGGGCTGTTCGGCGCGATTCGTAATGGAGGTAATCGCGGTGACGAATGCGTTGTATTCACTGCCTAAGCCGTTGAGGAAATAAATGATTTTGTCTCAGTAAGAAACCGGTTCTCCAATCGCCACAAGGGTGTTGCGAATGGTGGTGAGTTGCTGAAAAAAGGAAGCAGCTGGGAGTCCGCCTTTGGACAGGGAGTGAAGACGGCTCTGAAGATCAGTAATTCTTGCCAGAGAGGAGGATGCAAAAATCCTATCTAAGGTGGACCAGACCTCGTGGGCGACAGTGAAGGATATCAGTTGTGGGAGAAGATCTTCCGACAGTGAAGCAAAGATCCAACTTAGAAGAAGGCTGTTGTATCGTTTCCATACAGAAAATTCTGGATTAATTTGAGATTGGAGTGCATCCAGAAATTGAGGAGGGAAAACTGAAGCTCTATCCAGAAGATGCTGGACGCCGTTGGCAGCGGCAACATGGAGAAGTTGAGCTTTCCACACCAAATAGTTGGTGTTATTTAATTTGACTGTAAGCGTTTGGTTGCCACGGGGAAGAGAAGGGAGAGGAGGAGGATTAACGGCAGTGAGAGTGGGAGAAGAGGGAACAGTTGAACTAGAAGATGTCATCCCTAGCTCTGATACCAAGTAGAATTTTGAATCTGTTAGTGAACGCAGTAGAACCAGAAAGATGAGAAGAAGAAGAGAGGAAGATGAAGAAGCAGCGGCGGCAGTGAAAAGAGTGTTTTGTATATTGTGTTTTCCCAAGTGCAGAGGGTGTGTATACATTAGGAAACCACAATAAATAGGTGAAAAGACTGTCTAAACTATGTAATTTAAAAAATCTAACTAGAAATGAACAGTGTGCTCATATATGCTAATAGTAACGTGTGGTTTAATCACAGACGCTTGTGGGTGTCACTCCATTGTAGGAGCTTTCACCTGGGGTGTCATTTTGCTGAAGAAGAGATTATAATGGAGAAGGTAGAAGATTTTATAGGGTCTTTTTTGCTGCCCACTTATTTTCTGGTTATGGGTTTGAGAGTAAATTTGGCTTTCTCTGATGAAACACACGAGCTTGGCCATGGTGATTCTTACGATTGTGGTGGCTTCTTCTGCTAAAATTGTGACTGGTTTTTTTGCGTCTCTGCTGTGCAACACGGCGCCTCGTGAAGCTCTAGGTCTTGGTGTTTTGATGAATACCAAAGGGCTGATGACTATGATAATCCTCAGCACTGGCCGAGAAATGAAGGTGAGTGCTTCGTTTTCACTCTCTCCTGTAATTCGCTGTCCGACATCATAGATTTTTCTAATGAACATATGAACTGGTTTGTTAATGGCAGGCATTGGGGGACGTTACTTTCACTGCAATGTACCTGTCATATTTGGTGATGACAGCCATGGTAGGACCGGTTCTCGCTTTCCTATACAAATCCATTCGAAATTTAAGACATTTCGACTGCAAGAACATGTAGTCTTTAAATAGACTCCGAGTTCAGAATACTCGCTTGTGTTCATTTCTCCAGGAATGTTTCCGGCCTAATCAGCATCTTTGGAGCTTCCAATCCATCTAAGCAATCACCCACCTGCGTCTTCGCCATCCACCTCGTGGAGCTCGCAGGCCGAGCCTCCGCCATTCTCATTGTCCACGGCTAATGCAAGGTCACCTCGAACAAGGGCATTTCTCGATCGGATAACATTTTGACCCATTTGAAGACTTCGAATCAGCAAGCGATGGACTCTCTGTCCATTCACTCACAGCCGTTTCTCCTTACACCAGTATGCACGAAGACATATGTGCCATTGCCGGAGAGAAGCTGGTGAATCTTATTCTCCTCCCTTTCCATAAATATTCCGTCGTCGATGTAAATACGGAGGATGTTAACCCTTCTATCAGAATCGTTAAGACTAAGGTCTTGGATAACTCTCCCTCTTCAGTCGGACTCTTGGTCGACCGTGGACTCGGCACCTTGCTCGCCGACTGGAACCTCATCGACAAGATCAGACAGCGGTTTGCCATATTCTTCATCAGAGGACCCGACGACAGGGAAGTCCTTGCTTTCGGGATGAGAATGTCTCGACATCCATCAATCTCAATGACAGTTGTTCGCTTCATCGCGGGAGAAAATGTAAAGGAGGTAAGTGCATTGGATTTCCCCGAGGATGAGGACAAGGGACAACCATGACATATCACGACAAGGAAAAACGATTGGACGATGAGTACATAATGGAGTTCGAAGGAGAATTAGAAAGCAACGCATCGGTAAACTACATGGAGAAAGTGGTAAACAATGGGGAAGAAACCGTAGTAGAAATAAACTCCATGAAAAATCAGTACGACCTTTACATCGTCGGAAGAGGAAAAGGCTATGTTTCGCCGTTGACGGCGGAGCTTTCGGAGTGGAGCGACAACCCTGAATTAGGAGGATTGGGAGATGCATTAGTATCATCGAGCTTCTCATCCTACGCTTCTGTTCTCGTAATTCAGCAAGCTGCGACGGCTAAAGATGAACAAAACGATGAGCTGGAAGCCAGTGGGTACATGAAAGAGGAGGTTTGGCAAATGACATGGCAGCCTCCGGCTAAGAAGAACAACAACGATTCTGTCCCCTTTGTAAACCGGAGAGTAAAATATGGAGAAGACAATGGTGATGGAAGCAACTACTATTGAGGAAAACAAAAAAACCATTAAACACCTTCGATATACAATTTTATTACAGCGCCGTAGAAGATGAAGCAACAGAAACTTTGTGGTGTGGCGATTTTACTTGTAATTGCTTCCACTAAATCTTTACTGACTAGAATAACAGGAGAGGCTATGAATCCGTGCACACATGACAAATGAGCGAGGCTGCGCCAGCCCACTCGATTGCTCGATACTGTAGCGCCTTTGATGCTTTGACTATTGTAGAAATTTTTTTTGCCCTCACTCTTTAGATTCGGTCAGATAGACCTTTTTAAGGTTTGTTTGACTCGACTCGATCAACTCGTTTGTTACTTTAATTGTAAATAATTGTCCCTTAAATAAGTGTTAACCTAGTTAGTACGTGTATAATTTGTAATAATATAACTGTGAAATATTTTTAATGATACTTGTGCCATATTTTTTATTAGATCATTTCAAATAATTTTTTTTTCCTAAACACATGTCATTTTATATATTAATAAAACAATCTTATTAACTAAACAATTAATTATTATATTTTAACATTAGAATGATAAACAATTATTATAACTTTAAGCGTAAAAATCAAACAAAATACTGAACTATGAAGTATTTTTCAATTTAAATACCGAATAATTTTTTTCGTTATTTTGAATATAAAACAACTATCTACTGTTAGTAAATCGACCTATTCAGTTAAATGAATGTTAAAAATTATACAACTCAAACACCGAAGTATTATGTATTTTCAATTTAAACACTCAATTGAAAAATTACTATATTACTCCCTTGATTCCATGGAATCAAAGAGTTCAAACTAAAATACTGGATGAACATTGGTTCTCCAACTTAGTGTTCAAATAGCATGAATCAACTACACACTGTTAGCACTATTCACTTAAAGTTTCGTTGGTTTTTAAAAAGTAGTTTGTCTATCATTTCATTTCATTATCTCTTTCCATGAAAGAAACGTTTTTTTTTACAAATATACAGAAGAAATCATTTCAAATTGCTTCTCTCTGTCTCTGTCGCCATCTCCATCTTCTTTTTTTGTTTTTCTTCTTCCTCTTCCTTCTCTGCAGAAGCAGTTTTTCACTATTAAACCTTTTATCTAACTTGGTATCAGAGCTAAAATATGACTCCCAGCTCTACGATCTCTTCCTCCCCTTTACCCTCTATGCCTCTTTCCCTTCCTCCTCTTCCTTGTGTAAACCAAACACTTAAAATAAATTTGAACCACAAATTATCTCGTATGGAAGGTCCAACTCCTTAACGTTGTCATTGCAAACGATATCGATCATCTTCTGAATGGATCTTGTCTATCACCTCCACAATTTTTGAACTTCCTTTCTTCTCAAATCCATCTGGAGTTCACTGTCAGGCAGAGATATAATCGACTGATTATGAGCTGAATATTTGCCTCATACTCTGAAGATCTTCTGCCACAGATTGTGGCCTTCACCATGGCTAGTGAAGTCTGGTCTGCTCTTGCAAGAACTTTCGCCTATTCCTCCTGAGGGAGAATCACTGATCTCCAGAGTAGGCTTCACTCTCTGTCTAAAGATAGAACCTCTGCTTCTAGCTATATCCAAAAGCTTACCACCATATGTAATATCTAGCTGCAATAGGAGAACCCATTTCCTACCAGGATCAGAACATCTACTTTCTCAACGGCTTGGGTAGTGAGTATAATGCTTTCGTAACTTCAATCACTAATCGCCCCAATTAGCCTCCTATAGAAGAGATCCAGAACCTTCTTCAGAGCTTTGATCTCTGCCTGGAAAAACAGAACTCAATTGTTTCACTCCTGAAGTCAAATCAGATGTAGACCAACGTTGTTACTTAGTGCCCTTTTCGCCCTTCATGGAATCCTCGGCCGAATGCTCCGTTCCGCCCTAGCATCCTAAATGGTTTTCACTAGAACAAACCTGTCTCAGGTCTACCTTCAACTTCATGGCGCTCACCCCGACTGTTAGACCTCGTTGCCAGATATGCAACAAAATGGGCCATTTAGCCTTGGCCTCTATCATCGTTTGAATCCAACCTACCGCACCCTTACCCCTCCAGCCCACTACTATTCTCCAGTTAGCCATCCTCCAGTCCATGCCCAAGCACACTTCACCAATTTCCCAGCCTACTACCAAACCACTCCCTCCTCTCCTTCAATCAATTCCTTTGCACCCCAAACTAACTCATCTGGTCTTCTATCAACGCCCCTCAATTCAGCATCGGTAGCACCATGGTTACTCCATTCCGGCGCCACGCATCATTTCAGACCATAATCGACCATCCTCAGTCAACTTTACCTTACACTGACACCACCCAAGTCGCCACAGTCGACAGTAATCTTCTTCTAATTTTTCATACTGACTCCATTGTCATTTATACCGTCGGTCGACCCCTAAATTTACACATTGTCTGTCACTCTCCCACATTTCCTATAATTTGCTGAGTGTCGCTCAATTATGTCGTGATAATATGGTTTTTGTAGAATTTCATTCAAATTATTTCTTTGTAAAGGATGAGATTTCTCACCGAACTCTACTCTGGGGTTCCCTCAATGACGTCTCTATCAAATTCCGTCAGACGTTGCAATTCTGTCCCTCTGCCTGACTGCCACTTTTGTCTACCGTCCCAGAAAATATTTGGCACCACCGTTTTGGTCATCCCTCCCTCTCTATTTGCAGCAAGTTTTAAAAGTGTGCAATATTATATCTAAACCTAATTTGCACTAAATTTGTATTTCATGTCAAATGACCAAAACTCATCATTTACCGTTTAACATTTTCGAATCATATGCTCAATTTCCTTTTGATATTGTCTATACTTGACATGCCCAGGAGGCTTATCACACGTTCCTAAACAAAGGCGCTTATTTTACTTAATCTCCTTACTAATAATTTTGTTTCTTTTGCAGATATTGATCTACTAGAAGGTTCCAAATGGGAGCGAAACGTCATAGACTTGAATCAACCTTTGCACGTTCTGGCGTGGGATGCACGGATGGACTCAACTCAAAGACTAATGAGAATTTGTCTTCCCGGTCCATAATCTGGGTAGACATTTTTTGAAATTTGTTTCATTTACTTTTTGCAAACTCTAACCATGGTTGGAAGACTCGGCCCAAAAGAAATGAAGCAAAGGAATCCAGCCCAAGAAGTCCATTTGAAGGTAAGTTTTGCAGGTACAATTGGTAATGTTCACAAGGATGAATGACTCATCAAATTTTCACCATTGATCAAACAAAATTTGGCCATCATCTACATCATTGGACTATGCACACAAAAGAGCAAGCTTGGCCACTAATTATTCTCTCATCCAATGGCTCAAATCAAGACCTAACCTTAATCATCCACCTTAGGTTTCTATTTAAGCATTGATATTAGTGGGTGCAAAGAACTTTTTATAAATTAATAGAAAACTCTATTTTCCTTCCAAGCGATTTGGAGATTGCTGAAAGATAAGCCACAATTTTTGAATAGTGAGGAGCGTGCCTCCATTGTTCCCCGAGCTTACGGTTGCTCGGTGAACTCTTATTATTCCCTCTCTCTCGAGAGAGAGAGTTTAAAAGGTTGAGGACGAAAATCCGATCCCAATGGTGGTTGTCTTTCCAAGGAAAGACATGCAACCGTGAGCCTAACGTAAGATAGCTTTTGGGTCTGCCTATGGTTTTTTCATTTTACGCATCTTCCATTTCACGCCCATTACTATATTCTGTTCTTCATCACACATATTCGCATCTTTCATCTCTTCTCCATCTCGTTTTGTGGGTATACACGGTTCCTTCTCTAACAACCACCGTGTCAATACTGATATTTGGGGTCTGTCTTTGATTAATTCAATTATTGATGCACGATACTTTGTTTTATTTGTTGATGACTATACTTGTTTTACTTGGTTATTTTCGTTAAAATTAAAAAATGAAGTTTACACTACTTTTGTGAATTTCCATCAACTGGTTCACACTCAGTTTGATGTTAAAATCAAAATTGTCTAATTAGACTCGGGTGGATAATTCCAATTTCTAACTCCTTTGTTTAAATCTCTAGGAATTTAACATCGTGTCCTATGTTCGTATACACCAAATCAAAATGGTCAAGTAGAGCGTCAAAATCATCACGTTGTCAAAATTGGTCTCGCTTTACTTTTTTCTTCCTCAGTTCTTCAACATTTTTGGACCTATGTTTTCACCATAGTTACTACCTTGTTAAACTTTGCTCCGTACTCCTATCTTAAATAACAAGTCACCTTTCGAATGTTTGTTCAACAAAATTTCAAATTATTCTTCACTACGTGTTTTTTGTTGTCTTCGCTTTGCTTTTCTGTCCTTTCAATCAACACAAACTACTGCCTCAGTCTCTCTCATGTGTCTTCTTAGATCCCAGTACTCATCACAAATGTTACATGTCTCAATCCTAACTCAAACAAAACATAAATTTCTCGACATGTTACCTTTGATGAGTCTAGTTTTTCCAGTCCTTTCGTAAATCTATTTCACATTCTCTCTCTTTCTCTCTCCAAATTCCTTACATCTTTTTTCCCTCTATTTTTACAAATCAAACTGCCTCACCTTCGTCGTTTTCCCTCATACCTTTTCCTTCTCCCACACCTATTTACCATCACGTCTTCAACCATTCACCCAATCCATACCTTATTAGCCTCCATACCTCCACTACACAACCTATGAACATCTCTCCCCAACCTCCTCACAAACCTGTTCTAAACAATCACCCCATGAGAACCATAGCCAAAGATGGTATCTTTAAACCAAAAGTTTATTCCCTTATAGCTACTCTTGAACCAAAAACATTTAATACTAAACCAAACCTCAAAATTTCCACATTGGTTAGCTGTAATGAGAGATGAGATATCTGTTCTTAAAGAGACCAACACTTGGAAATTAGTTCCTCTTCCGAGAAATCAAAAGTAATAGGGTGCGAATGGGTCTTTAGAACAAAGATAAACTCAAATGGCACAGTCTCTCGGTACAAGGCTCGTCTAGTATCTAAAGGTTATGACCAGACAAAAGGTGTTAGCTATGATGAGACTTTCAGTCCAGTTGTCAAACCAACTTCAGTTCGCACTGTTCTCTCCTTAGCCATCTCCTTCCGTTGGGTTATTAGACAACTTGATGTCAGCAATGCTTTCTTGCATGGAGACTTCACTGAAACAGTGTATATGCAACTACCTTTAGGTTTTATAAGCTTACCTGATCCGTCTGCTGTATGCCTGTTACAAAAGTCCGTTTACAGCCTCAAGCAATCTCTAAGGGCTTGGTACACCAGGTTATATAATTTAACACCCGAAATTTCTGCCATATAATTTTCAGAAAATCGTATTAGCTAATGGACAAGAGAAAATTTTAAGATTTCTGATTAGATATGGAACGAATAACGATTTAGCTAAATGATTAAAGAGTGGGGGCGATATAGTAATTAAATTATTATTATTATTATTATTGTTACTTTATAAGTGAAAGGGGAGGGAAACACAGAGCACCCTTCAGTGATCCTTCCTCCCAACGTCAAACTTTCATCTCTTGGCAATTTCTTCTCCTTCCAGCGACGCTTTCTTCTCCGTTCTTTCATCAGCTTTCAAATTTTCGGTAAGTTTGAGTTAGTTTTAAGTGGATAGTTAGTTCTTTAGCTGTTTGAGTATTAAAAGTAAAGTTAGAGGGTGTATTGGATAGTTTTTGGTGACCCTAGGAGGAAGATATGAATTTGAAGATTTGTAGTTAAATTTCTTTGTTCATGTATTGATGTTTAAGCTAGGAGTAGGAGAAAATTAAGCGTTTGGATAACCGAAAAACTCGAGTTACGGAATAATTTTTGCTCGGCCACATTCGGCCAAGCTGTAGATGTTGGATTGTGAAATGTATGAAGCCGTTAGAAACTAGACATCCTAAGGAGTGTGTAGCCGCTAGAATCGAGAGATTTCGATAACCGACGCAAAAGTTATGCACATCGAAAGTTTATGTCGGGTTTTGGATTAAGTCGGTTTAGTGAGCTATGTTAGTTAGTTTGTGGTATTTAAATTAATGGTAGCGGTTTTGAGTATGAGTTAAGTGTTTAGACGAGTTTTGACAGCAATTGGTTTTGTGTTTAGGTTGAACCAGATTTTTGGTGAAGTCGTGCACCGAAAAAGTTTAGGACGCCAGTTAAGTAGTGTGTGCATGTGAATAGCCCTTATGGGCCTACACCATAGGATGGTTGGAATGACTACGTGCATTGTGTGTTTTGCATGTTTTATTTCAACCATGCATCAAGTTTTGAAAAGCGTAATGAAAATGAGTTTGAGCATTGTTTTATGTGCGAGCGTGAAGTGTGACGTGTGGCGGTGAGAACGATGCTTGTGTGAGCAGCTTTGGCCCCATTACTAGAGAAGCCGGGACGATGGTGATGTGTCAGGGGGTGGTGTGGCGAGTGCATCTAGGCTCACCCTGGTATGGCTGCAGCGGTGTGCGTGTGGTGGTGAGCATCTCTGGTCTCATTGCTGGAGAAACGGGGACGGTGGTGACGTGTCAGGAGGTGGTGTGGCGAGTGCGTCTAGCCTCACCCTGGTATTGCTGTAGCGGTGTGCGTGTGGTGGTGAGCAACTCTGGTCTCGTTGCTGGAGGAACCGGGATGGTGGTGACGTGCCAGGCAGTGGTGTGGCGAGTGCATCTAGCCTCCACTAGGATGGTTGCTGTGTAGGGTGACGCGAGTGTACGGCTTGTGGGCCTCATTTGTTGGAGAAACCGAGATGATGACGACTTGCTAGGGTGTGGAGTGGCGAGAGAGTCCAGGCTCACCATGGTGCGGCTGTACAACGAGGCACAGATTACGACAACACGAGAGAAAATGTAGAGACTGCATGTGATAAGATTGCATTGTCAATTTTACGTCTCATATTGCACTACTTACTGAGCGTTAGACTTATGTTGTGTGTTCTGTGGTGTAGGTGCAGAGATTCCTGCTGGTGAGTTACGAGAGTCCAGGCAGGACGAGTAGGCGGTTGGCGGCATGCTACCATGTGCCGGCAGGTGGAATTCATGAGGGCGGCCCAACCCGTTTAGTGAGACTAGATGGCAGTTTTTTTTAGAGTTGTATTTTGTGGGGTATAAGTCAAGTGTATAGAATTTAAAGGTATAAGTTGATTTGGCACGATAATAGTCGGGAATAATGTACAGTCGTATTTTTGAAACTACTTGGGGAATTTTAGCTTAAAAATACAGGTCTTTACTTCGTGATTTTAATTGTAGAAGTTTTCGTCTTTCAATTTCCTCTGAATCTGATATTTTCTTTAGGCTACTGGTGCAAGGTGTCGACCGGAGTCTTTAGATGTCGATTGATTAGTGAAAAAGTGACGAGAGTGTCGACTGCGGGGTTTGACCATTTTGTTTGTCGACCGGTATGTGTAAGTGTCGACCGAACTAGGCAAATGTCGATCGCAAGGGTCGACCTACGGGGACAGAGCCAAATTAGGTGTCGACCGGTGTCTTTAGATGTCAACCAGTTAGTATAAAAACAGTGAGAGTGTCGACTGCGAGGTTCAACCTGTGCGGGTAAAGAGAATTGAAGTGTCGACCGATGAAGGTAGGTGTCGACCGCTTCTTGTTATGTGCGTGGAAGTGTCGATCGCGAAGATCGACCGGTGCGGGCAGAAAGTATTACAGTGTCGACCGGTGAAGGCGAGTGTTGACCGCGTTTGTGATGTATGTAGAAGTGTCGACCGCGAAGTTCGATCAAGGCGGGCAAAGAGTATTAAGGTGTCGACCGGTGTTTACAGGTGTCGACCGGTATCTTTTTTTTATAATGTTTTGAAGAATGAAGTGTCATTTAAACTGACTTTCGATTGAGTCTTCCGCCACGGCGATATTTAAGCATTTTCAAAATGTCGCTTTAAGTCGAGAAACAAAAGTTTAAAATTTTATACGAATTTCATCGGGGTGATGAGTATGTGTATGATTAGCGACCAGCGGTCTGGAGACGACTCGGGGGCGCTACAGAGGTGGTGACGGAATAGAGTGAGCCGGAGACCACATAGGTTTTCGGGTCGCTACAGAGGTGGTATCAGAGCCTTTACTCAACCGGAAGTGTGGCGGACGAGGATGTCGGGCTCCTCAGAAGAGGGGTGTGATTGTGAAGGTAGAAGGGTCTGTCACAATTCCCACACCACTTGGAGGAAAGGTAGAGGGGACGGTTAGTAGGTGGGAAGAGGGTATACTATGAGTGTCAGAGCCACGGGGTTGACGTCGTTCGATGGATCTCCTAACACCACCAGCCGCTGTATGGAAGTGCTCCACCAACTAAAAGTATTTCTTAAGACTCTCGTAGTTTCATTTAAACTTACTAGATGTTGTGGTGTACAGGATTAACGTCATGGTTAGAGAGACGCGTAGAGCCGTAGGCGATATGGATGATGCTGTTAGGCAACTTACAGAGTTAGTCAACCGCCAGTCTCAACAACTGAAGTGATTTATGAGTAGGGAGGACCACAGCCAGTCTAGTGCCTAGATTTCGACAGATCGTGGGGGTGATAGGTTGCACAGGCTCTAACCTCCAGTATTTGACGGATCATCTTCGGACCCACTCAGTGCTGAGGAGTGGATTCGAAGTATGGAAGACATGGTGGATTACGCCATAGTCGACGATCAGGACAGGGTGTCACGACCTGGAAGGGAGCTTAATAAAAACGCCAGGTTAAACGATCAATCTCGGGGAGGTCCACCATCTAACCTAAAACTAGTTGCGGAAGATTTTTATAAGCGATCACAGAAGTACTCGAAATAACAAATATGAGAAAACAAGCAATAGTAGAAATATAGAAAATAAAAGTAAAACATGCTAATGTCCAATACAATACCAAATTAATTTCTTACATAGAACAAAATATCAATATAAATATCTGGGAAGACTCACAATATTAGGAGCCGATCAACCTCGGTTACTGCTCTTCTTTTCTCTACTTGTAGAGGAAGGAGTCGTTGGGGTGAGTGACAAACTCAATGTGTGATGTTATACCTATCACTTATTCATTATGCATACCCGCTTAAAATCAATGCACGTGTTTTAAAACTCCAAACCGGTTTCTCTTCTCATTTTTAAAACGATTGATGTGGCTAGTTTTAAAAATACTGTAGGTATATTAAAAATAGGACCGCATCAATCATACTATCATATAAAATCAGGTGAACATTGAAAAGGGAGGTCACTCAAGGATCCTCTGAACCTCACCACAAAGAAAGGTCGCGATAACATCAGCAGGGCCTCATAGGGAGAAGAGAATATGTCAACCAACCAGGAGGGAATCAAACGGACCCACTCAAGCTTGGCCATCGCGGATACACGCACAAGAGCACACTAAGAGGGACACAACCACTCAACCTTGAGCCCAATGGGATCGCACAATGGACTTATAAACCGAGGGTAGCAACGAACAGACACTGGCAAGGTCAGGTAACAGGACTAGCAAAGCTCAGAGTCCATTACTACATTCGCGGGGAGTACCGCACAATAATCAATCATGCAGGAGGGTACACGACCCGTCAACCCCTGGGCTATATCCAAACAAGTGTGGGGAGTACCACGGCAATCCTCAAACACGGGTGCATCTGGGAAAAATCCCCTGATACTTTCATCGTATGGGCCCAGCTGAGAGTATCATACGATTATCTCTAGAATCAAACTCCAATGCATATTAGAAAACAATGACGTGCGTGAGAAAACCAATGCATGAATAAAACACATATGCATGACAATGTAACAAATCTCACAGTAAATCTCAAATCGAGTCTGTCGGCATGGGTGAGTAAAACATGGCATCCAAACTCAACTATGCAGTGTAAATCCGACAAAACGTGTACATGCCTAAACAATGTAAAATGCACATGCTCGTAAAAATGCCGATATCAATACTGGCGGTATCCCACCAAAAATAATATACGTGCATGCTATGCTAGGTATAATGTAATAACTCATACTCCTGTGGCGAGTCCTCTTAATCTCGGCAGCCGGTGGCTCCTCGGGAATCGCCTCAAACTTAGCAAAATGCTCCAAATTTGGAAGTCAATATAAACGAGGAACCCCGTTAAGGTCAAAAGGGGGTAAAAAATGATATAAACGGGAAGCCGGGGCAAGAACAAACCCAAACAAAAAGTTGACGGTCAAAGTCAACGATCAACATTGATAGTCAAAGTCAACAGTGATGGCCAACGGTCAAAGTTGACCGTTGACTTTGACCCTTTGGTCGGACTGGTTAGGGTCGGGCCGAACCGACTGGGTTCGGGTTAGGTCAAACCCGAACTGGCTTGGTCTGGGTCTGACCTGGGTCGGGTAAGACCGAACCGATTGGATTTGGGTTGGACCCGAACCAACTGGGTCAGGGTCGGACTCAACCTCGAAAGGGTTGGGTCGAGGCCCAGCCCAAACTTGGGTTTGAATTGACCCGACCCAACTGGGGTTAGGTCAGACCTTACGGGTCCTCATTGGCCTCGGGTCGGATCCGGCAGAACCCAATTGAGTCCAGGTCAGACCCAGCCTGGCCTAGGTCAACCTCGGCCTTAGGCCTGAGTTAACTCAGCCCAGAGACCGAGCTGACTCACCCCACAATCAAGTTAACTCGCTGTCGCCCGATCGCTCGGGGTCGCAAAAATCATGATTTTCGACCCCGTTCTTTGCCAAATCTTGTTTCTAACACGTCTGTCACCTTAGATCCGGTTGAATCCTGTCAAAACAACAAGAAAAACGACCCAAATCTCATATCTAGAAAACATCGAAAACCATAAACGTCTCGGGCAAAAATTGTGAAATCCAGATGTTACCTTCAAAAATGCCCTTCACCAATGACGATCTACTCTTCAAGACGAAGATTTTGACACCAAAATCGCTCCGAACGGATGTCGTTTGGCCGACGTCGCTTTTCCACCTCTCTCTCTCTCTCCCCCCCAAAACCATTTAATGATTTTTGGTTTTGCGATTTATGAATTCCCCCGAACAATTAATTTTGGTAAATTCTGACACCGTTAATTTATCTTACTTAATTTTAAGCGGTTAATAACGTCAAGTTTTATTTAATTTATTAAATTACACGTACATATAACACGTGACCACAAATTGGTGCGTCACGCTATTTCAAATATCCGTGCAAAATCGGATTTTAATTTACAACTAAACTTTCGTGAAAAATTTATACAAAATTTTCCTTCAATAAATTTTGGCGGTTTTTACACAGGGTATCCAATGCGGCATTCCACCATGCTAAGGATGCCCGATTTTGGTGGGATTCGGTGAAGGCAACCACCGATGTGAAGGCCATGACTTTGGAGGAGTTTAAGACGGTGTCTTCAGCAAGTACTTCAGCCACTCAATCAGGACCCGGAAGATGGTGGAGTTTGCCCAGTTGAGGCAGACGGGTTTCGTGGCTGATTATCTGAGACAATTTGAGGCACTGTCTCAGTTTGTTAGTCACTTGGTGAGTCTGAACGAGAAGAAGGTATACCAATTTGTGCAAGGCGTAAAGCTAGACATATACATGGGCATGCAGATAGCTAGAACGCGAGGGCTACCTTACGAGGACGTGGTGGTGAAGGCCTTAGACATTGAGGAGGCTAGGACGAAACTTTCCAGTTACAGAGAGCTGCCTAATTTCAAAAAGTTGTTACTACAGTCAAGTGGAGAGGAGTCGTCTCAGCGAAAGGGCCTGAAGAGGCCTAGTGACAGCTCTAGCAGCAAAGGGAGCAACAAGCGGCCTCAGAGATTTGGACAGTTTTTAGTATGCCCTAAGTGTCAGAAGAACCACCCCGGTTAGTACATAATAGGTGTGGGGCGATGCTACAACTGTGGTGAGGCAAGCCACATGCCTAGAGATTGTCAGAAGCTGCGATAGAATTGGTGTTTCAACTGCAATGAAGTGGGGCATTTTGCTAGAAGTTGCCCGAATTTGAGTAAGGCCCCAACGAGGGTGGTGCTGAGAGTCTTCGCCCTTATTGAGCCGGATGGTACTGCCCAGCCGTCGGTGATCTCAGGTAGTATTCTTATTTCAGGCATGACGGCTTATACTCTTGTCGATACGGGTGCTACGCATTCGTTTGTGTCTACTGCCCTTGTGGTCAAGGCAAAGCTAGTGCCCAACTATTCTGGGCAGTTCTATGATGTGTTGTTGCTGTCGGGGGAACGTCTATGCTCAGATCAGGTGCTACAAGGTGATATTGGGACAGTGGGAGAAAAGCGGTTGTATGCTGATCTGATCATACTCGACATGAAGAGGTATGATACTATTTTGGAGATGGATTGACTGTCTATACATTATGCCACGATAGATTGCAGGACCAGAGAGATCTATTTTCGACCTCCGAGTGGAGAGGTTTGCTCCTTAAGGACGGGAAAGGGTTTGAGTAGGATTTCGGCTTGGTTGTCTATGAGAACCTGGCAATTGTTACGAGGTGGATGCATGGGCTTCTTGGCTAGTGTCATGGACGTGAAGTTTCAGGGCGGGGTTCAGTTCCAGGACATCCCCATTGTACAGGATTTTCCCAGGGTATTTCTTGAAGATTTGCCAGGTCTGCCCCTTGACAGGGAAATTGAGTTCGTTATTGACGTGTACCCTGGCCTGAAACCAGTGTGCAAAAACTAGTACAGGCTGGCGCCTACCGAGTTGAAAGAGTTAAAGGCGCAGCTAGAGGAGTTGATGGATAAGGGCTTCATACACCATAGTTTCTCACTGTGGGGTGCGCCGGTGCTTTTTGTCGAAAAAAAGGACGGATCCTTATGCATGTGTGTTGACTACAGGGAACTAAATAAACTGACAGTGAAGAATAAGTACCCGTTGCCAAAGATAGATGACTTGTTTGATTAGTTTCAAGGCGCACGGGTGTTCTCTAAAATTGATTTGAGGTCCAGTTACTATCAGTTAAAGGTTAGGGAGGAAGATATCCCGAAGACAGCTTTCCGGATGCGGTACGGGCACTATGAGTTTTTAGTGATGTCGTTTGGACTAACTAACACCCCAACCGCCTTTATGGACCTAATGAACCGAGTATTCAAGGAGCACTTGGATAGATTCGTGATAGTGTTCATTGATGACATCCTGATATACTCTCGGAGTGAGGATGAGCACAGAGAGCACTTGAGGATCATGCTGATGACTCTAGGGCAGCACCGACTATATGCTAAATTCTCTAAGTGTGTATTTTGGCTGGACAAGATCAACTTTTTGCGGCACGTCATCTCCTGTGATAGTATTTCAGTGGATCCGGCGAAGGTTCATGCTATGAAGGAATGGCCACGACTGACCAGTGCCAGCGAGATACGCAGTTTTTTAGAATTGGCGGGATACTATCGGAGATTTATTGAAGGATTTTCCAAGATTGCAGCCCCTTTGACTCGATTGACTAGGAAGAACGCAACGTACAGTTGGTCTGATGAGTGCGATGACAGGTTCTAGACGCTGAAACAGAGGTTGAGTACAGCCCATTTGTTGATACTGCCGATAGGGAGGAGAAGTTCAGCATTTATTGTGACGCCTCCAAGGTAGGATTGGGTTTAGTGTTGATGCAGAGTAGAAGGGTGATTGCCTATGCTTCTAGGCAATTGAAGCCCTACGAGCACAATTATCCCACGCATGACTTGGAGTTGGCGGCAGTGGTCGTCGCACTTAAGATCTGGAGGCATTATTTGTATGGACAACAGTGCGAGATCTTCTCAGACCACCAGAGTTTGAAGTATATCTTCACGTAGAAGGAGCTGAACTTAAAACAAAAGAGGTGGCTATAGCTGGTTAAGGATTATGACTTGGAAATCAAGTATCATCTGAGGAAGGCGAACGTGGTAGCAGACGCCCTGAGCCGAGTGTCAGCTTCAATGTCTGTTATGATTCCAACAATGCCTACCGAGCTGAGGATCGAGATGCAGGAGTTCGGCTTAGAAATGGTTCCTGATTTAGCAGCCACACTTTTGGCGATGTCATTAAGGCCGACAATCTTGGACAGAATTAAGCAGGCCCAGGAGACTGACTCTGAGTGTAGTGAGCTGAAGGCGGGTATGGAGGTCAATGGTAGCACTGAACTCCGTTATTTGGAGGATGAGATTCTGAAGTTTCGGGATAGGTGGTACATCCCAAAAATGAGGAGGTAAGGAAGGAAATACTATTAGAAGCTCACTTGTCTTCTTTCTTTGTACATCCAGGCAGTACAAAGATGTATAGGGACCTGAAGCTGCACTATAGGTGGCCTAATATGAAGCGAGAGGTAGCCAAATATGTTGAGGTCTGCGTGGTGTGCCAACAGGTAAAGGCAGAGCATCAAAGATCATCAGGTACACTTCAGCCACTGCCCATACCGGAGTGAAAGTGGGAGAATGTTACTATGGATTTTGTGGTTGGGTTACCAAGGGCTGTAAAGGCCACGATACGATCTGGGTGATTGTGAACAGGTTGACGAAGTCATTTCACTTTTTACTTGTGAAGATGACTTATTCCATGGACCAGTTCGCTAAGATGTAGATTCAAAAGATAGTCAAGCTACATGGGATTGCGGTGTCAATCGTATCAGACCGAGACCCCATGTTTACATCCAAGTTTTAGAGAAGTTTGTATAAGGCCATGGGCACCCGATTGGACTTCAGTACGACCTTTCATCTGCAGACCAATGGACAGTCGGAGAGAACTATACAAATTTTAGAGGATATGCTCAGAGTCTGTGTATTGAGATCCAGCCAACGCTAACTTACGAGGAGAAGCTAGTGAGAATACTTGGATCAGCTGTGAAGGTGTTGCGCAACAAGCAGATCCCCTTAGTCAAAGTTTTGTAGTACAATCACAACGTGGAGGAGAGCACTTGGGAAAGGCGGCAGGACATGGAGCAACAGTACCCATAGCTATTCGGTACATAAATTTTGAGGACAAAATTTTTTTTAAGGAGGGTGTGATGTAACACCCAGGATTTCTATCGTGTAATTTTTGAAAAATTGTATTGGTAAAAGATAGAGTTTTGGTCAGAATCGAAAGCACAGAATTTGTACTAGTAGATAAAAGATTATTTTAGGATTTCCGACTGGATATGAACCGAATAACGGTTTAGTTAATGATTAAAGAATGAGGGCGATATAGTAATTAGATTATTATTATTATTATTGTTGCTTTATAAGTGAAAGGGGAGGGAAACACAAAGCACCCTTCGATGATCCTCCCTCCCAACATCGAACCCTAATCTCTTGGCGATTTCTTCTCCTTCCAGCGACGCTTTCTTCTCCGTTCTTTTATCAGCTTTCAAATTTTCGTACGTTAGCTTTAAGTGGATAGTTAAATCTTTAGCTGTTTGAGTGTTAAAAGTAAAGTTAGAGGGTGTATTGGATAGTTTTTGGTAACCCTAGTAGGAAGATACGAATTTGGAGATTTGTAGTTAAATTTCTTTGTACATGTATTGGTGTTTAAGCTAGTAGTAGAAGAACATTAAGCGTTTGGATAACCGAAAAACTCGAGTTACGGAATGGTTTCCATTTGGCAAAATTCGACCAAGTCATATATGTTGAATTCTGAAATGGATAAAGCTGTTAGAAACTAGACGTCCTAAGGAGTGTGTAACCGCTGGAATCGAGTGATTCTGATAACCAACGCAAAAGTTATGGGTGTCGAAAGTTTATGTCAGGTTTTGGATCGAGTCGGTTGAGTGAGCTATGTTAGTTAGTTTGTGGTATGTTAAGTTAATGGTAGCGGTTTTGAGTATGAATTAAGTGTTTAGACGAGTTTTGACAGCAATTGGTTTTGTGTTTAGTTTGAACCAGATTTTTGGTGAAGCCGTGCACCGGGAAAGCTTAGGACGCCAGGTAAGTAGTGTGTGCATGTTCATAGCCCTTATAGGCCTACACCATAGGACAGTAGGAATGGCTGCGTGTATTGTGTGTTTTGCATGTTTTATTTGAACAATGCATCATGTTTTGAAAAACGTAATGAAAATGAGTTTGAGCATGGTTTTATGTGCGAGCGTGAAGCGTGACACGTGGCGGTGAGAACGATGCGTGTGTGAGCAACTTTGGCCCCGTTGATGGAGAAACCGAGACAATGGCGACTTGTCAGGGGGTGGTGTGGCGAGTGCATCCAGCCTCACCCTGGTATGGCTGCAGCGGTGTGCGTGTGGTGGTGAGCAACTCTGGCCCCGTTGTTGAAAAAACGGGGACGGTGGCGACGTACCAGGGGGTGGTGTGGCGAGTGCGTCCAGCCTCACCCTAGTATGGCTGCAGCGGTGTGCGTGTGGTGGTGAGCAACTCTGGCCCCGTTGCTGCAGGAACTAGGACGGTGGCGACGTACCAAGTGGTGGTGTGGCGAGTGCATCCAGCCTCCCCTGAGATGGTTGCTGTGTAAGGTGATGCCAGTGTACGGCTTGTGGGCCTCGTTGCTGGAGAAACTGGGACGATGGCGACATGCTAGGGTGTAAGGTGGCAAGAGAGTCCAGCTTCACTATGGTGCGGTTGTACAACGCGGCATAGGTTACGACAACACGAGAGAGAATATAGAGAATGCATGTGATAGGATTGCATTGTGGATTTTACGTCTCATATTGCACTACTTGCTAAGCGTTAGGCTTATGTTGTGTATTCTGTGGTGTAGGTCCAGAGATTCCTGCTGGTGAATTACGAGAGTCCAGGCAGGACAAGTAGGCGGTTGGCCGCGTGCTACCAAGTGCCAGCAGGTGGAGTTCGTTAGGGCAGCCTGACCCGTAGAGTGAAACTAGATGGTAGTTTTTTTTAGAGTTGTATTTTGTGGGGTATAAGTCAAGTGTATAGAATTTGAAGGTATAAGTTGGTTTGGCACGATAATAGTCGAGAGTAATGTACAGTCGTATTTTTGAAACTACTTGGTGAATTTTGTCTTAAAAATACAGGTCTTTACTTCGTGGTTTTAATTGTAGAAGTTTTCGTCGTTCAATTTCCTCTGAATCTGATGTTTTCTTTAGGCTGCTGGTGCAAGGTCTCGACCGGAGCCTTTAAGTGTTGACCAATTAGTGAAAAAGTGACGAGAGTGTTGACTGCGGAGTTCGACTATTTCGTTAAAGTGTCGACCGGTATGTGTAAGTGTCGACCAAACTAGGCAAATGTCGACCGCGGGTGGGACAAAGCCAAATTAGGTGTCGACCTGTGTCTTTAGGTGTCGACCGGTTAGTGTAAAAACAGCAAGAGTGTCGGCTGCGAGGTTCGACCTGTGCGGACAGAGAGAATTGAAGTGTCGACCAATGAAGGTAGGTGTCGACCGCTTCTTGTTATCTGCATGGAAGTTTCGACCGCGAAGATCAACCGGTGTGGACAAAGAGTATTAAAGTGTTGACTGGTGAAGCCGAGTGTTGACCGCGTTTGTGATGTGTATAGAAGTTTCAACCTCGAAGTTCGACTGGGGCGGGCAAAGAATATTAAGGTGTCGACCGGTGTTTACAGGTGTCGACCGGTACCTTTTTTTTTATAATGTTTTAACAGTGAAGTTTCATTTAAACTGACTTTCGATTGAATCATCCGCCGCGACGATGTTTAAGCATTTTCAAAATGTCGCTTTAAGTCGAGGAACAAAAATTTAAAATTTTATACGAATTTCATCGAGGTGATGAGTAAATGTACGGTTGGCAAGCCGGATCTGATGACGACTCGGGAACATTGCAGAGGTGGTGACGGAGTAGAGTGAGCCGGAGACTACGTAGGTTTTCGGGTCACTGCATATAATGCATTAATTCATTGAGGTTCTTGGCCTCAAAGTCCAACTCATCACTTTTTATACGTCGCACGTAGTGCTCGATTATCGTTATGTTTACGTATGTCGACGACATTATCTTAATAGATAACTCTGCCACTCTATTGGATAAGCTTTTAACGTATCTCCTTACTGAATTTAAAGTTTGAGACCTTGGAACTCTATCATTCTTTCTGGGCATTGCGGTCCCTCATACTTTTACAGGTGTAAGTTTTTCTCAATCACGATATATCTCCGAGTTACTTCACAGGGTTAACATGGATTCCTGCAAACCAGTCCTGACCCCATAGTGGTCGGACCCATTCTATCCAAACACTCTAGGACACTACTGCGTGATCGATTACTTTATCGTACCATTGTTGAAAGTCTACAATATTGTTACGTTATCAGACCGGATATTGCGTTTGTGGTAAACAAGGTTTCACAGTTTATGCATGAGCCTTCCGAAGTCAACTGGCAAGCAGTCAAGAAAATTTTACGATACCTTAAAGGTACTCTATATCTAACCATCTCCTTCTTGCCTTCTGCCTGTTTTAATTTGACATGTTATACGGATGCGAACTGGGCCTCTTGTCCAAACGATCGAAAGAGCACCAGTTGCTTCTGTATTTTTCTAGGCTCCAACCTTATATTTTGGTCCTCCACCAAGCAAAACATTGTTTCACACTCTAGTACCGAATCAGAATATCGTAGCGTAGCATATGGCGTAGCTGAATTTCTATGGTTATAGTAATTATTACATGAATTGGGTATTATCTCTACCACGACACCTATAATTCTATGTGATAACTTAAGTGCTACTTGCCTTGCCATCAATCTAGTTTTCACTCCAAATCTAAACATGTGAATATTGATTTTCACTTTGTTTAGGAAAAAGTACTTAATAAGAAGTTTTTGGTAATGTTTACCCCTTCAGAACATCAACTTGTTGATGCGCTCATTAAGCCCCTTCCCCCGATGACATTCACCCTTTTCTTAACAAATCTTTGGCTTCTGACCTTGATCTTGAGGGAGGATATTAGCACTATTCACTTACAGTTTCATTGGTTTTTAAAAAGTAGTTGTTTATCTGTCATTTCATTTCATTATCTCCTTCTGCTGAAATATACATGTAAGAAACGTTCTTTTCAAATACACAGAAGAAATCATTTCAAACTGCTTCTATCTATTTGCCCCCATCTCCATCTTCTTCATCTATTCTTCTTCTTCTTCTTCTTCCTTCTCTGCAGAAGCATTTCTTCACTGCTAAACCTTTTATCTAACTCTCACAAGCTTTCTCTCTCACCATGATTTAAGTAATGCGTTTGGAGGACATAAAAGAGTGTCATCCTCCATAAATACCCACATTCTAAGAACAGAAAGATAGAACCATAAAGAAGTTTGAGAGAGAAATGCATGTGTACTTTGTGACGAGAGGAACGGGTTGATAAGAAAAATAAGAGATGGATTTTGGATCTCTTCTTGAAATTTAATCATTTCAGAAAAAATATAAAAACCCACTTTCAATACAGGATGATTGTTTTTAGATGAAAATAACAAAGTTTTCTCTACTGAAAAGTGTTAACCCTAACTTTTGGATACTTCAAAGTTTTACCATCTATTTTTCTTCTCAAAATAATGATAAAATAGAAATGTTTACCAAGAGATTGAGACAAGGAGAGAAGAAAGGGTGATTTAGCTGATGAAATTGAGGATTAGTCGAAGAAAAGAGTAGGGCTCGCATGTTCAGAGGCGAAAGGTTAGTGCAGTGGCCGCATCAGATTGTCGCGGACTTGAACAAACTAGTGCAAGGGACACTCATATGGAAATCAAAGATTATACAAAAAAAAACAAATCATTTTACAAATCAAAACTATAGAAAAAGAGCCCCGAAGATCTGACAAAATTAAAAACCCTAATTCAAGAACATACTAGATGAAGGAAGTGAAAGAATAGAGTGAGGAAAGAGATGAAACAATGAAGAAATAGCAGCAAGAAGTGTGTCACAGATATTGCAATGGACGTACCTAGCTGCTCGGAGAGAGGGAGGTGGTCTAGAGCTGGAGGAAAGGGAGGAGTCGAAGACAAAGACAACATTTTACTCTAAACTTTCTGATTTCATGGAATCAAGGGGGTGATATTATAATTTTTCAATTCAGTGTTTGAATTGAAAATATCTCATATTTTAGTGTTTGAATTGTATAGTTTTTAATGTCCATTTAACAGAGTGGATCGATTTGCTAACGATAGATAGTTTGATATTTGAATTGCTGAAAAAAATTATTTAGTGTTTGAATTAAAAAACACTATATAGTTTAAGTGTTTTATTTGATCTTTACTCTAATTTTTTTAGAAGTACACTTTCTATCTATATAAATGGAAAACATAAATGTATATTTGGTTTATTAGGCTCGACTCGTTAAGATTCATTAGACTTGTTTGGTCAACTAGGCTTGACTCGTTTAATATTAGCTTGCGAGTTTGCTCAGGTTAAAACGTTTTTTGGTCTGACTCGTGAGACTTGGTTTGTCGAGTTTGACTCACTTAACTCGCTAGGCTCGTTAAACCAGATTTTTCAAGCTCGACCTATGATGAAAATATCATTTAATCTAGAAAACTGCATATTTAAAGAATCTTTTAGAGTTGTTGTAAGATTGGTATAGTGATTCGGAGCACAATGCAAAAATTGCAATTTTTATATATTTCAATATTTCTAATTGATAATTTGGATTTTAAGAAACCTTTTCTTGATTTTATAGGATACATAATATAATTACAAGATTTTGGCACACACGGAACGTAAAAATCTAATAATAATTGAAATTTCCTGTAAAATTTATCATTTTTCTATTAAATATTTTTCTCGAGTAAACTTTTCATGTTATTCAAGTTAAACTTGTCCTGTTGAATCGAATTGTCTTGTTTCTTTGACATTTGACCACATGTGGGTTTTCGGTAAATTGATTAAGCCGTCAGTTGAAGTCCCATTTAGTAAAATTCTGAAATTTTGTGTTGGGTAAATTAGTATTTTTGTCATCGAGTTTGTTAAAAGAAAGTTCTTGAAGCGCTTGAGCCTTTAATGAAATTCAAATTTTAGTTAAGTAAATCAAATTATCGCAGATATATTTTCGTTTAGAGTTTAGAATTTTTCGGGTTGTGTTCAGAAGTATTGGTGTGGTTTTTTTCCATCGTTTAAATTTTTTAGGAGATATGTTTAATTAACATATATATTTATATCAAATGTTTTATTTTATTTTTTAGTAAAATTTTATTTTTAAAAGGAAGGAAGGAATCCTTCCTTTCTTTGTCATGGGTCGAAAAGAGAGGGAGAGGGAGGGAGGGAGTGAGAGAGATCGTGAGCTTGAATCGATGGTTTCCAATGCTAGGATCGTATTCGCGTCACTCTCACCTTCAAGTTTCGTGAAGATTCGTCGTGAATGAGTCATTTTCCAACTTTATTTTTGAGTTTATAAGTTAGGGCCTTAAAGATTTTGGATTTGAGATATGAGTATTCATGTACTATTTTGGTAGATTTAAAGTTTATGTAGATTATAGCAACTATTGGAGGCGCAGATTGGCAAGGGAGGTCAAATTTTGCGCTTCTTGTTGTTGGAAATTGACACAGTAGTGGACACTTGTTGAGCAAGTGTCAACTGATGGGGAAGGCAGAGCCGAGCAAAGGTCAACACCTCAGCAAGTGTCCACCTAGTTAGATCGATCGGTCGACACTTGCCATGACTGAGTGAGTCTAGGGTGGACCCTTTGCTCAAGGTGTCGATCCTTGTCAAATGAGAGCAACAAGGGTCGACCCTTACCTTGAGGTGTAGACCACTTAGGTCTGCGGTCGACGTTTGGTAGAAACTCGAGAAGGAGAGGTGTCGACTGCTATAGTCGATCGGTCAACCCATGCTAGATTCATTCGACTGCTCTTGGGATCGTCGACTACGCCGTCTTTCAATTATTTAAAATCCTATCGCCTCGGCGAAGTTCTTGATCATTTGTTTTGGTCTCTTAGTAGGGTTCCTAGGGTCAATGCAAGATTTTTTTATTGTATGTCTTTGAATTTTGATTAAAGTTTTAATGTCATCCCTTGATTTCAATTCTTTTTTTTTTTTTTTTGGAATCTCTTGTGTTCTGATTAGGGATTTGACGTCGAGATGTTTATAGGTTCCGACAATGTCTTTGTTCCTGATGACTTGTTTCCAGTTCCCAATCTCGCTAGTGTGATCAGATTGTCAGTGAGACTGTGGTCGTCATTGAGTTAAAATTTTTTATATTGTACTACTTTGCATAACATGGTTTCAAAAGCTTATTTTGATTAGTTGTCGCCATATAAAAACCTGACTGGGCTTCATCATCAGCACGTTTGTTTTTAAGTATATGATATGTACATATGTTTTATACATTTAAATTTCAAAGGCACGATATTTTATTTTAAACATTTATATATATGCGCCCAATTGGCTGATTTGTGCTTTGGTTGGATGAGCTTTTCTGGTGTCGGACTCCAGGCTGCATCAGCCAAAATACCAAAATAACTAGAATCAGATCTGATGATTGTGGGGGCCTCATTGAGCATTTTTGATATCGATCTTTGGTTATTTTTGGTTGTATATGGCTTATCAAACAAAACAACGAGAGTCAAGTCGTATGCACCTTCTGTTGAATGAAAGTTTTTAGTTTATATGTTGTGAAATGAGTAATAGGATGGTGATAATGTGCTAAAGGTGCTTCGTCACAAGGGCTTGGACACATCATGCACCAACACAAGTCCGACAACAATTAATAAGATAATTTTCTCTCAAATTTAGAAGTAAGCTACGACAGACTAATTATGAGATTGATATGGTGTAACCCTCGGTTATCTACTCTATGAATGTTATTTTGAAGTTTTGATTCATTGAAAATTGAAAAAATGTTTTCGAGAACTAGATTAATTGGATTGTGCCAATTGATGGGGAATAACTGTAAGATAATTATTTAGTTATTTTATGCAAATATGAATATGAAAGTGAATCCTTTTGTTGGGGTTAAGACAATATATTCCCGACCATAGAATATGAATTGATTGGTTTTCTAATGAACGAGCCTAGTGAATAATATTATCATGTTTCTAGGGATGCCGAGTTTATTAGAGCAGATGAAGGACTTGAGTCCCTTTAGAAGGTTGTGGAATCTCGACATTGTAGGGTTTTAGAAACCAAAATCGAAGGACTTACATGTCAAAACTCGAGTTATTCACCACCTAATCACCCACATTATTTTTTCACGGGATGGACATAGAGATCTGGTCAATTGTATGAATTTCTATGTCATGAAAAAGTTATATAGTGGGAAACAATTCAATACGGGGTTTCTGATTCCTAGTCACATGAGTAAGATTAACAAGACATGTAATAAGAATATGTCATATAACATGTTGATTTAGAAGCCAGGTGATATATATGATAGAAGTCACAGAAAAGCCAAGTGATATATATGATAGAATTAAGAGGTAATTGGGCGTTCAAGGGCAACCATTAAGGCTCCTCCATGGCAGCTCCTACGCCTCAAGTATACATCATATTTACAATATTATCAAATAATTAAATTAACTTCCATCTAAATCCTCAAGGTATCAATCGTGATGTTCACATGGAGGATGCTCTCGTGCAACCATCTTTGCCTCACGTATTTCATTTTGACTACAATTGAAGAGAAGTTAGACTTTTTTATAGGTAGTGTTGAAGAGATCTCCATGGCACATAAGAATCTAGATACTAGAGTTGATGCGTGGAAGAAATGGGAAGAGGAAGATGACGTGTAGGTGTAATTTATGTCTCATAGTTTTTGTTTTCAATTTATTTTGTTTCGATCCGAAGAAAGTATGGTAGTAATACTTTATATTTGTGACTTTTTCTTAGTATGGTTGTAAGACTGTATATTTAATATCTAAATCTAAATTTGATTTTTATATTGAATATTCAGGACTTAATAAATATAACAATAGACAGTTAGAAAACAAAAGAATCTCTCTCTAATTTACAATTTTCTATGAATTATATGAACGAGGAGATGGAGAGAGCTTAGAAAGAGTATTGGACAGTTGGATGGAAATTTTGACGGAGAAAAATGGAGCAAAATCTGGTGAAACAATGGGCTGTAGGTTAAGCCTTGTTTGGGTCGCGACTCGGGTCGTTTTGTCATGAGTTAGGGTCTGTTTAACCCAAACATTTTTGGGTCATCTTAGGGTAAGTTTTGGAGCCCGAATTGGCTTTCGACCTAATCATTCTTGGGTTATTTTCAATTCTTAAATTTGAGATCGGTAATGATATTGTGATTAGTTATAAAGACTTAACATATTAGACTTCCCAAATTCTTCTTCGGCTTTTAGATTAATTGGGCTTGATATTGGGTAGGCCAATTGTTAGTAAGAGGTTTATTTTTATGTCCATCATTATATTGTTTTATAAAATTTTATTTTTTAGATATGTTTTCATATAAAGTGACGTGTTTATTTCATGATTTTGTCGATTTTATTCATGCTATATATATATATATATATTTTCACTGGACATGTTTACTTTGAGCATGAACATTTAATTACTGATCATCTTTGTCATGTGAATCAAGGTTTCTGTTGATCCCGGATAGATTTTCTTAAAAAAATAAATAAATAAAAGCATTGAAAAAATATTCGAATGTAACAATCCCTCTGTCGCTTTTGTTTTCTGCTCCATCTAAACCTAGAGGAAGGTTGTATGAGTTCCAGAGAACATATCGTAGAGGAAATGATATCTGAATGATACCATCTATCTTTGTCGCTTCTCTCTCGTTTTTGTGACGTTGGGGCAATGATGATGAGGCAGCCACTAGAGACAGCCATGATAGTATTCTCGACTCAAGGCAAAACATAGCAAAGGCAGAGCCAGATGAGGCAGCAGAGGCAAATGATCTTTGACTCTTTGCAAGGCAGTTGAGCAAAGGTTCACACTCTTCGTAAATAACAAGGCTGGAAGGAGACGACGAATCATGAGGTTGGAAGTCGCGAGGCTAGAAAGAGAAGCTGAATCGTGAGGGAGAGGAGTGTTGAAATGACATGGTGGAATGAAAAAATCAAAGACTAGGGCAAAACTCTCCTTCGCGAAGGTTAGGGAAAAACTTTAATTCGGCTTTCAAGTCGGTGGATTGAGTTTCCTTCACCCAAAATCGAACTGAATCTAAATAAAAATTCTTAAACCCGACTTGACAACTAAAATATTATTGAAAAAACCAAACTGAGCCGACTCGAAATGCCAGGGTAGGTTTGGGACCCGCAGTGTTGTTCGATTCTGCCCACCTCTAGTGGCATCTAGAAGGATAACATCAATGCATCTTAGTTGATAAGAGGCATAACACCCAAGGTAGCTTTGCGTTCGAAATTCTTAGGTTTAGTGTGTGTGAGTCTTGCTTGCACTTGTGTGAGTTGTGTATATAATGGATTTAGGGTCATGTTTAACATGTTTATTTAAATTTATGATTTTAATTGAAAATAATATTATTGCTAATTTTATACACAATAATTAAAAAGAAAAAATTATTTAGACCCAATTATGATAAATCTCATTGAGATTCTATAAAGTTAGATCCTACTTTAGAATACCTAGACGATTTAATACAACCATATCATAATTTAATAAGTATAATTGTGTTCACATATTGTAATTTAGTAAGTATAATTGTGTTCACATATTGTGGCTTTGAGTGTCAAATTCTTATCATTATTCCAACGCTACCATTGCTAATGTGGGAGAAATTGAATTATCATTGAATTCGATTGTGGGGCTCAATACTCGTAGAAATAAGAAAATTAAATTTGCAGTTGAATGTTGAAAAACAATCGAAAGAAGATGATGTGATTAGTATTAAGAAACGTTACCATTACTAATGTGGGAGAAAATCGAATTATCATTGAATTCGATTGTGGGGCTCAATACTCGTAGAAATAAGAAAATTAAATTTACAGTGGAATGTCTAAATGTAATTGTAATAATTAATCATGGAGTTATCCAAAATTTTATATCCATCAAATTAGTAGAAGAGTTGACATTACCCATGTTATCAGGAAGAAAAAAAAAACTCTTTTTCTTTTTGCAAATGGAGACTTAAAGAGTCTCCATTCACACACACGGTTCCTTCTCATTTAAGGAGGGACATATAAATTTTTCTATCCCGACTTATTATGAGATATCTTCAATCCTTCTAAACCTATACAGAATTCGTGTTTATTCCTTTGCAAAACCTTTGTCATCATGTCTAAGCCATTTTCATAAACAGTTAACTTAAATTTCAGTTTCTTAGACATAATTTACTTACACCAGTAACTAAGCAGTACGAGAAACGATAGCAGATGTGCTTCGAAAAATATCAAGAATATTCTTTCACGTCGTAATATTATAACAGCCAAGAAGTAAAAGAAATTATAATTAAAATGAACACTGAGAATTTTATGTGAAAACCTAAAATGAGAAAAAATTATTAGAATCAAATCCAGAAAGATCTCATTATGAAAAATAAGATTTACAATATTTTTTTAGATATCAAATATTTTAAAAAAGATTAATTAAGAGAAATCATCTCTTTTAAAACTCTTAATGTGCACAAAAACACCACATTTATTTTTCACCCACTCTCTTGTCTTTCTCTCCTTCCAAAAATTTTCACTATTTCTCTCATCTTCTCAAAGAATATCTCTCTATCTCTTTTTTTTTTTTTGTTTTTTTAATGAGTAATGTTCTCTTTAAGCCTCTATTTATAGAGGTTGAAGGGAGACAACTTCCTCATTTTGAGGAGAGAAAGTTGCATGAAAGAAGAAAAACTCTTCTTCTTGCATCAAATAAAGATTTAAGAGTCTTTATTCACACCATTCACACACACACAAGGGTCTTTTGTCATTGAAAAAGGGATCCCACAAGAGTGTAACGTGAATTGTCAGAGTCCGTCATGTAAAGGCATGAGAGGTTAATCTATATCAGCGAAAATTATAATTTCACATCATTTGGAAAGAAGTAGAAAGTGAATGATTTATTTATAGAATTCTCTTCTTTATCTAGTGTATGACGTTGTAAAACTAATTTCAAGAATAAAATCGTACGAGTTTCAATATAAAACTGACTATATTGTATTAATAATACGAAAGATACCATTTGAAATGACATTGGCATGAGAAAGTATTACACAAAATAGAATTTTGGGGAATGTTACTTTATTTGTAAATTTGCGAAGTGCATTATTTTTGTTATTCACTACGAATTAAGTCTAATTATTTTATTGCATTTTTTTCGGAATATTACTTCGGCATATATTCCACGCTGGCAAGTTATCCGGATGAAAGCAGTAATTCGATGGTTATTCGCAGACATTTTCGTAAATTCGACCCTCTCCTCTTCTATAAACGCGATTTAGAATCAGTCAAACAATCATCAGCCTAGAGAGGAGGGAAGGAGATCGATGGCGGTGGTGATAATCGACGGATCAACGGTGCGAGACTTCGTGAACGACGAAGTGCAATTCCAGAAGAGCATAGACGAGACGTTCCAAGCTCTGGACCTAAACAAAGACGGAGTTCTTTCCCGATCTGAGCTCCGGAAAGCCTTCGAGTCCCTCCGACTTATCGAGACGCACTTCGGCGCCGACGTTGTGACTCCACCGGAGCAGCTCACGCAGCTCTATGACTCAATCTTCGAGAAATTTGACTGCGATAAGAGCGGAACTGTTGATTTGGAGGAGTTCAGGAAGGAGATGAAGAACATCTTGCTGGCCATAGCCGATGGATTGGGCTCCTCCCCTATCCAAATGGCGCTCGACAGTGACGATCAGAGCTTCCTCAAGAAAGCCGCGGATCTTGAGGCTTCCAAGCTTTCTCAGTACTCTTGATCTTGAAATTACAGTACTACGCCAAATTTACGGCATTTATCGAACCTTGCTGTCTCTCCTACGCTTACTTTGTGTGTTCTCTTTGTAAGTTTCTGAGAAATTGAGAATAAAATTGGCATAATTCCATCTTTTGCACCTTGTTAATCTTCTTTTTGTCTCGATCTGCTATGCTCGAAAATTTTCTCTTACTTGCCTCCCGGCGATTTCCAATTCCTGGAAAACAAGCATACGTATATTAAAGACAGATCATTCCTTCCCTCTAAATTTGCAAGAGACACTTGCTTTGTGGACTTTCGGGATTGATGAACGAACTGCAGAAAGAACATTGACGAAGGAATGACCGGCCTCCGCCGCCCTAATTCACTCAGAAAGCTTGAATCAACAAGCGCTTGTGAAGGTTGATGAAATCAAGAGGAAAAAGATGCAAAGGGGATAAATTATTAAAAGCTCAAGTCAACAAAAGAACACACACATCTATGGTAAATTATTCAAGAAGTAGAGCTGAAGCATTCACAGTCCAAGGCTAATCAAGAAGCTAACCCAAACCCTGTTCAAATTGGCTTATTTAAAACCGATCCAAACTCACTAATATTGTTCTAAACTGACCAAACTGAACCAAGACGACTAAAAAATGGACCAAATGTATGCAGATTCATTCTAATTGTCGTGTGATTGATTGAGGTTAGATATCATATAATTGTGGTTTAAGATGCAAAAACTAGGAACAACGTGGTCGCTCGAAAGGATTCTAATTGACTAATATTATTTGGTTAACCAAAAAACTGATTGAGTCATTGAAATGATGGTGATGTCGCGGGTCATCAGCTAGCCATGAAGGAACACGACAGTCTGTACTAGAAAATCGAACATGATGTGGTTTTCAACACCTAATCCTTAATAACTCAAAATCTAATCCTAATTTTTGGACTCCTTGAGTGAGAATGAGATGAAAAACCATACGTCTTGAATTCTTACGATCGCATGGGAGGGCATATATATACATCAAACTATCGATGCCCCCGAGTAATACATAAACATCGAACCAGCATTCAACCGTTGCAAATGAACTCACAAAAAAAATAAACATGTAATTAAAACTAATTACCAACTATGAAAAATAATTTATACTTATTAATTAAATTAAAACAGACTATTTTATTTTATTTCACAACCTAACAATTTATACAAAAGTCTTTACATTATAAGAGAATTATGACTTTGTATAAAGATAACATTTATACAAACGAGGGCCATACAACAAATTAAATATAAAGAAATCAAAATGAAATAGTCTTAAATATGCTTGTAGAAATTTAACAACTGTCTATAGATCATTATGTGAATAACACTTCACGTTTTATGAAAAGTATATAATGCATATTTATTAATGCCTAGGTATATGATATATGCAATCATATCCTAATATCTCATTGTATGCGTTGATTCATGATATAATCATATGCACAACTATCCCTTATATGTAAAGATATTAAATGAGCCAGCCGAGTTTAGGAAGGTCTTGACTCACTGAGTCTGCGAAACTAACGAGCCTAACAAGTTTAATGAGCTAATTCTAAAAAATTTTCAACATAAACTGACTTGTGAGTGATGAGCCTAATAAGTCGAGCCGGCCTAACGAGCCAAGCGTAATGAACCCAAAATAAGTAAATAAAATTATTCTATACGACAAAATTTAACAAAGTCGAGAAAAAAATTCTTATGAGTCATCGATCACACAAAATATCGTTGTTTCTTCATAATTGTTTCTATTTTAGCTCTCTACATTACAACGACGATCAATTTGGTGTAGTGGTGTGTGATCAATGTGAGACGAATTTTCAGTTACTAACCAACGAGGATAATCAAGCAGTATGATTCCTTCAAGCTCTAGATTGTGAAGAATTTGTATGGCAATTTTGGAGTATCTACTTTTTTGAAATGTAATAGAAATTTTTCAAGAGTAAAGAGGTAAAATTATGATAGATAAATTAAAAAAAATGGTGAAAGTATAAATAAGATTAAAATGGTACTTTACTTAGAATAAATATGAGAGCAAATCTTTTTTGTGGAAAGCTAGGAATACAATGTTAGCTCAATTACCATTTAAAAGAAGCATGGAACTGAAAAAACAATAAAACACGAAATGTAAAAAAAAAAAAAAAAAAAAGCAAAAAATGTTGAGTGAAGTAGAGAAAAGGCAAGAGTTTTGATTTACTCGAGATACAAGGGAATGGAAATTGGCCCAACGAACTCTCCTGGATTGACTGCGTTTAGATGTTAGTATGAAAAATTATATTGCATTCAGCCAAGAAGAAGGCAATGCAAAATGGTAGAATAAAGTCGTGATTATCGATGTGTGGAGAAATGCAATCACCTTCGTTATATATATATATATATATATATATATATATATATATATTCACTATGCAGCTGTCATGGACAATATCAATCGGTAGAATATCCCATCGAACCATACTCTTGACCATCTTCTTAAACAATGGAGGAAGTAAATCAACCTATTTGTTCTACATCATACTTGATAGCTTTCCTTTATTGTCTTGTTGATAAGAAGATACAACTAATTTGTTTTAAAATTGTAGTCAACATTCGTTCTAGTTGAAAGATCCTGAATGAATACAAAAAATGAAATAAACATACCAATGCATAATTGTAATAACAACCGAATTGTAATAGCATTCACTTTCGATGAGTGAAATATGTTCTTTCTGCAAAAAAAAAAAACAAATTAAATGAGGTTCTCATACACTTATAGTGTATTATAACTACTCTAACATATAATGTTTTTCGGTGCATAGGCATTTTCAACACAAAAAACAATTAGGATTCTCGACATTCTTCACCCATCTTTTTGTATTCTACAAATGTAATCCACAATAATATTATGTTTATGTGCATTGAAAACTTAAGTACGAAGCATTGAAATCTTCTATTTGCTTTCTTTATATAAACAAACTCCTTCACGTGAACTCACAAAAATCTAATATACTCTTTTTCTACTTCAGTGAATTCACCGTTCTTCCAAATCTGATCTCTCAACAAAAGAATGGAATTTGTATTGTCAAAGACGTCCAACTTGTCCATTAATCTTCCTCGGAATTGATAAGAATGATCTAATTTTCTTATTGATCTTTTAGTATAGTATGGACTGTTTTGATATTGCAATAGTGCAAACTAACACAAAACTCTCTATTACTGAAGATAATGTCATGGTGCTTGGGTACATTAGATCTTAAAAGAATTTTATTCTATCAAGTGTTTGTTAAATTATAATATTTAATTACTTTTCAAACATCAAATTTCATAAAGTGTATGTTACTGTTCCTGAAAAAATGAAAGATCACAACTTTGACCAATTCTTAGTTGCATATTAGGTAATGGACTGTGACTGAAGTCACGTGGCTAAACATTATTTCGATCAGGAAGCTCAACGTTTGACAAGTAATGGACCAGTGTGAAATCTTCGGCTTCCATGTGCCTGCTGCTTTTTAATATAATTGTTATATATTTTGTTTAACGTCAAGACCCGTTAAAGTCAACTAAGTCGTCGCCACTTAAATTCCTACCAGTTTTAGGAAAGAAACAACAGGACTGAGCGGACCCATGTCCGTATGATTATAAATGAAGGAAATCGTGAGAAGTGAATTAAAAATGGTTAAGATATTAGGTGTGAGCCTAATCTGGGCGGCCATGGTTGTGGCTCAGTTGCAGGGATTTCAAGGTTGTGTGGAGGAAGAAAGAGTGGGGTTGCTAGCTCTTTCTCCGATGGAAGGCGTAAACACGAGTAGCGACTGTTGCCTATGGGAGGGGGTCAGTTGCAGTGCAACCACTGGGCGTGTTGAGAGACTCTCTCTTGATCAACTAAGAAACTATGAAAGTTTAGGATCTTTCTTGAATATTTCTTTGTTTCTTCCCTTCCAAGAATTGCTGGTTCTCAATTTATACTCTTGCGACATTCGTGGTTTGCTACAACAAGCAGGTTTCCTCTCTCTCTCTCTCTCTCTCTCTCTCTCTCTCTCTCTCTCTCTCTCTCTCTCATGCACTGCCTTAAAGATGTTTTAATGTTGATTTCTAAATTTCTTTCATCTGCAGATTTTGTGAAAATGAAAAGCTTGAAATATTTGGATGTCAGTAGCAATTCTTTGAATATCAATCTTCAAGGTGAACTCCCAAAAGTTATATTTTAACTTTTGAACATCATATGAACATGGCTGAAGCTATTGACATTCCTTACCTGAAACAGATGTCTGCAAAATGAACAACATTATCGAATTGAATTTGGGAGGTAACAGTATAACAGGCTCTCTTCCTGATTGCGTTGGCAACATGACTAAGCTTCAATTTCTCAACCTCGACGACAACATGCTAAGTGGAAACATACCACCAACCATTGGGAACCTCTCTCATCTTCGCTACTTATCATTAGCCGACAATTACTTTGAAGGTTCATTCTCTCTCAGCTCCTTGGCCTATAATTCAAAGCTTGTATATCTCGACTTATCCCCACGTGACAATAATCTTCAGTTGGAAACCGAAACTCCTACATGGTTTCCTTCTTTTCAGCTAAAGTTTCTCCGGCTGAGAAGTTTAAAGCTAAACAAACTATCTAACTCTGTTATTCCTAGTTTCTTGTTGCATCAATATGATTTAAGGAACATTGACCTTTCTCACAACAAGCTAGAAGGGAGCTTTCCATCTTGGCTGTTACAGAATAACTCAGAATTGGGTAGTCTATCTTTAAGGGGCAATTCCTTCTCGGGAAATTTTATCCTTCCCGACTTTGTGCATGTTTTGGACTATCTCGATATTTCTAGCAATAATGTTGATGGTAAGCTTCCTGATGGGATAGGATTGTTTCTGCCAAGTCTCTCAGTTTTTAATATATCAAGAAATAGATTTGAAGACAACCTTCCTTCTTCATTGGGAGAACTGCAAGTACTTGAATTTGTAGACTTTTCCTTCAACAACTTCAGTGGCGAACTTCCCAAAAATCTGTTTGCAAGAAGCAGAGGAATGACAGCCATAAACCTTTCAAACAACCGTCTTGGTGGTAAGATGTCTTTGAACCTCACAAACCTCCCTTCTCTGTGGTTCCTACTTTTGAATAACAACAAATTCAATGGAACAATTGAAGAAGATGTGCTAGTGGGCACACACACGCCAGAATTATATATTTTTGACATTTCCACTAATATGATTTCTGGGCGACTCCCGAGTTGGATAAAACGTCTTCTAAATCTCATGGTTCTAAAAGTCTTAGACAATTATTTAGAAGGTGATATTCCAGTGGAGCTATGCAAGATGAAGCTCTATTATTTAGACATCTCTCGCAACAAGTTCTCTGGGTCTATACCTTCATGCTTAAGTAATTCTTCATTGAAGTCATTGTCTCTCCGAGAGAACAACTTATCAGGAGCAATACCCGATGGATTTCTAAACAACTCCAACTTAGTAGCCCTTGATCTCAGTTACAATGATTTTTCTAACTGCATTCTCCCCAGTTGGATCTATTCACTCAAGAACATGCAGATACTTCTCATGGCAGGAATGCAATTAGAGGGAGAAATCTCAATGCAGCTCTGCACACTAGAAAAGATCAAGATCATGGACCTTTCACATAACCATTTCAATGGTTCCATTCCCTCATGTTTGTTTGAAAGGCCATTTTGGATTGCAGACAGTCCAAATGATTCTGGTCTATATCTTGGACTTAACTTTTCCATTTCACCGGGAAATTCTATCACCAGTTACAATATGAACTCCAAGCTAGAATTCCCTATCATTAGCGGTGGACTCATGGAAGCTATACTAGGATATGAAGTCAAATTCACAACGAAAGGGGTATTGCGCAGTTACCAAAACAACCTCCTTAATTACATGACTGGACTAGATTTGTCGAACAACAAATTATCTGGTCAAATTCCAACTCAAATTGAATATTCACAGGCACTCCGCAGCCTAAGCTTGTCCAATAATCAACTATGGGGATCCATACCAAGCCACATTTCAAATATGAAATTAATTGAGAGTTTAGACCTTTCGTCCAACAATTTGAGCGGTGAAATCCCGTCTGAAATCGTCCACCGGATCTCTATATCCATGTTCAATGTCTCGAACAACAACCTATCAGGTCCAATACCTAACGGAGGCCAATTTTCCACCTTTGATGAAAGGAACTATGGAGGAAATGAGTATCTATGCGGACGACTTATCCACAAAGATTGCACAAGCTCTGCGCCGCCCTCTGCGCCATCTGGTGAACAACGTGAAAACGAAACAGGCCTTGAAATGGCGTGGTTTTGGTGGACCTTTGTAGCTTCTTACATTTTTGTGGTTGTAGCTTGGGCAATAGTTATTGGGATAAACCCTCGTTGGGGTAGGGGTTTGTTTCGTATGGTTGATGTATTTTGCTTAAAACTATATTCTATAATTATCAAATCGTAGTTTGTGTTACGAATAATGTACCCGATGTAACATTTTCATGTGACCTTGGCAATAGTTCTAACCATAAAGCTTAGTTCAACTATAAATGTTAACCAAATCAAAGTTCAAACACTAACATCACAAATAATGTAATAATAAGTCCAACTATAAATTCATTGTGCCAAACATAAAAATACCATGATAGGAAAATACAAATAATTCACAAAAATAACTCAAACAAAAATAATCAAAATATATTAAAATGGTGCTGAACTCATTCCTACGTGGGCGGTATAGAGATGGTTAACGGGCGGGCTGGCTCGCCAGCCTACCCGCTCGGCCCACTACAGTAACGAGCGGATCTTGACTCGGCTCGTTACTATATCGGGTCGAGATGAGTCTAAGAATCGAACTTGTGAGCCTGTCAAGGACCGAGCCAAACGATTTGGCCAACGGGCATGCTCTTTGACTCGGCGGGTCAGGCTCGCCAGTCCGTCCGCCCATCTCCAGTCTCCAACCAGCTCGTCCTCCATTTCACGATTTTCGAATGGTTAAACGAGATTTTATGCAAAAATATCAAAAACCCTTAAACATTCAACAAAAAATCGGTGAACAATAATCAACTAACCTTCGAGATTTCTTAACGAAAAAAGTAGAAGATCTTGAGAAGAACACAATGAAACTAGTTTTATCGAAAACGAAGGTCGAACGATCAAAAATCTCTTTACCCTCACAGGGATCGTGGCTTTCTCCTCATCGGCTCATTCCTCTCACGGCGCTGCCCACAAAAATAGAATAAGAAACAGGAAGAAAGGTAACGGAAGCGGTAACCCTTCTTCTGTTGTGTTTTTTTTTTTTTTTTTTTTAAACTTAATATATTATATTATATAATATATTAAATTCTTTTTAATTAATAATTTTTTTCGAATAAAATTTTTAAAAAAACTTATATTATAACTCTAATATATGTGTATTGCTAGGGCGATGCATCGCTGCAGGGCGCGATCTATCGCCCCACTCTCTGGAGTGGGCGATCCATCCATCACCCTAGGCGCCGATCTATCGCCCCAAGGTGCGATGCATAGTGACAGACACTGTTCATGTGAACAGTGTTGGAACAGTGTTCTTAGTAAAAAAAATATTTTATTTTTTTCTTTCACATTTCAGTTTTAATTTTACAGATAATTTAAACATGTAGTTATTTATCTAATACAAACTTTTCTGGTAACGATTTAAATAATTTCAAAAATGTCAAAGCGTTTTAAAACGTTATCAATTGATTTGAAAATAAGAATCTATAGAGAATTCAGTGAGTCACAGTGCGAGGATTGTACGATTTTTGGGTCGTGAGAAAATATGATATTTTTGGCGATAAAACACCCCCTTAGCTAACTTTGGGACTGAATCAAATGATGATCACGGTGTTATATTTATTCATTGTTTTTTTTTGTTCAGTGATTTTTGTTGTATCATTATAAAAATTAGATGTTTGATAATTCTTTAAAGATTTTAACCAGTTTTGATTTTTCCTATGAATATTTATAGTGTTAGTGTTCGAACGAAAAGTGGATTGAAATTATTTTAATATTGTTAACAATGACGATAATAAAAATTCTAGAGGTAAATGTAATCACCGTAGAAATTAGTGAATAGTAAAAATATCTGATGTTTTTAATGTATGTTTAATTATTTTCTATTTCAATTTTTATTTAATTATATTGTGTTATTTATTATTTATTTATTTATTTTTATCTTTTTATTGTGACTTTGACTTTGATATTTGACTTTAATATTAATGTGTTTTTTTACGATGTTTAATTAAAATATGTTTAACAGTAATATGATTTTGAAAATGATGTTTGATAAATTGATTAATTTGAAAAACGAATAATCTAATTGAAAATGCCGATGAAAAAATGTATTTAGCACTAAAGAATTTTATTATGTGTGTAATAATTAAAAAAAAAAAAGACATCTTTGAAATGCCTCAAGTGTCGACCGATCTATCAAAGTGACGACACAAAGAACAACCGATGTCGACAGAGAGAAAAAAAGTGTCGACGGGTATATTATCAAGGTTTCTACCGGTTAATTCAAAAATGAACAAATTTTCGACCATATGCTTACAGAGAAAAAGAAAGTGTCACGACTGATAGGTAATAATAAAATATTTTATTAAGTGAACCATTTGACTAATTTGATGAGGGAGGCGATCCATCGCCTGATAGCAGCGATTGCGCGCCAAGCGCTTTAACAATTAACAGCATTACAGCAGGTGATCGGTCACCTATTTCAGCAATCGATCGCCCCTCACGCTAGTCCATTCCGATCGATCGCCTCATATATAAGCGATCGATCGACTTGCGATTGGGCGCCCTGCCACAATGGCGCTTATAAATAAGCGGCGATCAATCGCCAATTGATAGGTTGTAAGCCTGCAACGGTATACAACGCCCAACGGTGTGCAACGTTATTATGACGATTGCTTTTGCACTCACACAATCTAACGGTCTTATGACCGTTGTTTGCACTCACGCAATCAAACGGTCTTGTGACTGTTGCTCAGCCCCACCCAACACGACTCATCCACTCGGCATCTCTATAAATTCTTTCCACCATTTCTGTTTTTTTTCACCAATTTCTCTCAATCTCTCTCGATATTAATTTGCTTTCAATCTATTTATTGCTCTCAATCTATTCGTACTCTCAAATTTCACTCAATAATCAATTTATTATTCTTCAATAAGGTAAAATGTAATTTATTTTTTATATTTTTAATTATATTTGGAACTAAATTTTTTTACATTAATTTTTTTTTAGGTTTTATACAAGTGTAGTTGATCACTTGAACTTCATCCTGATACGAACTTTTGTTGAACAGTATTTTTGTGGTATTATTTTTTTTTAAAATTTACTTTAAAATTTATTTTTAATAGCTATAGATGCACATAATTATAATATTCTTGAGATGATATTGAGAAAATTAGATAAATAAATCCTATATTTTCAATAGGACAATCATCTTCATCTGCACAAGTATCTACAATGGAACTATTGTATTAAAAATTATTTATATATTTCTGGTAATTGAACTAGCACACTCGGTAGGCATTATAAAAAATGTCACTTAAACGATCAAGTTGGAGACCATACACAAAGATTATTAAATGCTAGTGGTGGTTGTACTTTTTTATATTGACAAAATAAAATGTGAGAAGGAATAGCAAAACTTGTATTACAATGTGAGTTGCCTTTAGCATTCATGGATAGTGATTAATTTGAAAAATTTATAAAAGAGTATGCTACTGCTAATTTTAAACGTGTTCCTAGAAATACAACTACAAATGATATTATTAAAATGTTTAATAATATGAAAAATGAACTAATTTCATTTTTTTCAAATGCCCTTCAATGTCTATTTGTATCACTTTTGATTTATAGAGTACACGTAATTCTGTAGGGTATGTTGTTGTAACTTCTCATTTTATTGATGACTTTTAGCAGTTAAATAAAAATGTTTTAAGATTTCGTAATTGTGAATATTCTCACACTGGTATTACTATTTATAGATATATTGTAACAATATTACAACAATATTCTATTCGAGATAAAATATTTAGCATACCACTTGATAATGCTATTGCTAATGATGTTGTTATTTCTCATTTTAAAAATTATTTTCAATTATATACTACTCACGATTCTCTTTTCCATATGAGATGTGTTTGTCGTATTTTAAATTTAGTTGTTAAAGATGGTATGACATATATTTTTCTTCGTATTGAATTAATTAGATCAACAATTTCTTATATAATTGGATCTAATTCGAGGCAACAATAATATAAAGAGTTTTGTAAAATTGCCCAACTTAAATCATGAAAATTAAAAACTGATGTAGATAATAGGTGGAATTTTACTTATTTAATGTTAGAAAATGCTAAACCATATTGATAAGTTATTTGTGCTTTTATTAATGATAAAACACAAAATATTAATCTTGATAAATTTAGTTGCGACGTAGCTAATATATTTCTTGATTTTTTAAAACTATTTCATGATGCTACGAATGAATGTTTGAAAATTTATTATCCCACTTCTCAGCTTGTACTTCCAATTTTTATAAACTTAACCGGTAATTTTGCACAATATCGACAAATAGATGAATTTAGAGATATACTTAACAAAATGGAAATAAAATTTAAAAAATATTGTCTGGATATTCCTTTTATTTTTTGTTATGAATGTATAATGGATCCTCGCTATAAATTAAGAGTAGTATGTCTCATGATTAATAAAATTTCTAATAATTTAAATACTATTTATTTAGTTTCCACAGATCAAATAACTAACGGAATTGCTAGTTTGTATTCTTCTTATTAATCTAAATATTCTAATATTAGTTGTTTACATGTTTCTTCACGTGATAGTTCAAGTAGCGGTGGTAGAAATATTGTAGGTTCACAATTTGGTATTCATGATATTTGGAGTCAATTATATACGAATGTTTACTTTAGTTCTATGCGAAATGAACTAGATATTTATTTGACACTCGATATCAATTTTCTCGCTAAGAAAACTTTGATATTTTAGATTGGTGGAAAATGTTTTCCACCACATATCTTATTCTTTCAATAATGACCCGTGATCTACTAACACCTACGGTTTCTACCGTATAATCAGAGTCTGCTTTTAGTGAGAGTGGACGTGTGTACGATGAACGTCAAACACGACTTGCACCTGATCTTGTGGAAGCGCTTATTTGCATGAAGGATTGGAATGATGTTGTTACGAGAAACCAACAACGAGATGATGAAATACTTGAAAATTTTAAAAATTTGTACGTTGAAGATTAACATTGTAAATTAAACTTTGACGTGTTTTTTCAATTTTTTTTTTTACGTTTTTTTATAGGATTAAAAATTTACAAATGTAAAATTTATAATGAATGATATATTATATTTTTTTATATATCTATTCGTTATTTTTTTTTAATGGGAGTTAATTTTAAGGTGAGAGATAGAGCCGGTAATTTGCCCAATTGGCCAATTGATCGGCTTTCTTTGTAAGGGACGGCCGATTATTCCCAAGTGGGGCGAGTGATCTGCTGTCACTCTGTAATTTTTACAGAGTGACAGCCGATCCATCACTCCACTCTCACTCTCATTATATAATTTTATAGAATGGGCGATTGATCGGCTATCTAAAATTTTACATAAATCAAGAGCGATCCTCAAATTTCATCTTACCCGATCTCCAAAACTGCCAAATCGCCTCCCGAGTCCCGAGTACACCATTTTGACTTTAGACGACTCCTTCGAATCAGACTAAAATCTCCAATAAAGCCCCTAAACTATTGTTCTAAATACAAGCAATTAACGTTAGTTAGGGTTAGTGCGAGGGCAGTTTCAGTATCCAAAATGTTAGGTCGGTCAATCTCACAATATATAATCCTGTTGTGCTCTTGCATGCGAAGTTACGCAAAGAGTTAGGGATTCGTAGCCTTTACCCTTCGGTTCAGTGATAAGATCTCTGGCGATTACTAACTTGGATTCGCAATCGAGAGGATGTCTCGGTGTTTTCCTTTTACGCCTCACGGGTGCGTGAGAAAGGGGGTGAATACCGGGGCGGCCTTGATCAAATTGATTAAGGTTTGTTGAGCAATTTGGTTTTCGATGATTGTGCTCAACTACTTCTCTTCAAATTCTCTTGATTGGCGAGGTTTTTATTCGAGGGTTTTGGACATGATGAATCTTGTTATTTTGGAATTTTCTCAATGGAAATGAAGTACTGTATAGGGTTTACTCGTCTTTTCAATGTGAGGGAATCGCAATTGTCTTGTCTGGTTTCGAACTCCTGGTTCCAAAACTAAATTTCAATTGGTTGAGAGATTTAAGTTATTAGTCGCATGATTTTGGGGTTTCGAGTTACTGTATTTTTGGGTGGCATGTTAATAGATCCAAATCGCATTATAATGGTGAACATTAGCCTTGCATGGTTCCATGTAGCCTGAGCGTAGAACCAATGGACCATGATCAATTTTGACATGTTCAATCTTAAGAGAGAATTTTTTATAATGAAACAATTATCTTTTTTTACCACGCATCATGTGAAGAATATTTATTCTGCCAGAGCCATTAAGATCAGGTTATATTTCTTCCGCATTTGAAATTTTTTTACTTTTGGTTGTCGGGCTAGGGTTGTGAATTCTAAATTTGTTGAGTTGTGGTACAATCGGTTCCCACCTCCCACGTACACAGCAGTGTGCGTGCGACCTAGCTTGATAGCTGATCGATCGCACGACAAGGCACGATTGGTCGGCTGATCGGTGACCGCCAACTGGCACCCTAAAGGGTGCCGATCGATCAAGCATGGTGCAATCGTTTGGCTCCTCGCATGGCGTGCCCACATGATGTAAATGTTGATGAATTTGTTTTGTGCTGAAAGCATTATTTGATTTTTATTGCTGAATTATAATTGGTTTGAACTTTGAATTGTGTGATTTTTATTGCTGAATTCTAAACTTGAAGTTGGATTGGATTAAATTGAATTGTATCTTGAGGTTGGTTTGAATTGTGTATGTTACTGTTACTGAATGATTTTTTTTTTTGCTTTATGTTGTGGAATTAGTGCATTATTTGAAAATTTTAATTTTTATGGCTGAATTTTAAACATAATGTTGGTTGTGCATTATGGCTTATAGACTGAAAATGTCGCCAAAACGTTTAAAAGCTTCTTCAAGCTCAGTTTCAGTAAGACAAATTGATCACTCATTCGTCAACTCTGACGCAAGGAAATACTTTATGGATTTTATGGCTAAGAATAAACCTATTATATGTGAAATCCAATTTCAACCTTCGGAGTCAGATGAAGATATTTTAGATATGGTTAGGCAAAGACGGTGGGAAAATCTTGCTGTATTAGGTGGTGATGCGAACGTGAGTATTGTTTGGGAATTCTATGCAAATTTGAAGGCATCAAATTCAGATAATACCGTTCAAGTTCGCAACAAGATCGTGCAGTTTTCAGCCGAGATCATTAATGCTAAGCTTGGTTTGGACAACTTAAATGAAGACGATTTTCACACCATGATTGAAGAGGGGCCAGATTATGGAATGATTATACAAGAGATAGCCCACCGAGGTTCACAGTGGGTTTACTTAGTCGTCAACCCAGCTCAACCATTACATTTGATTATAAATTGTCTCAACTGCTATGCTCAATTTTGGTGCAAGTTCATCAGAGGAATCTTCATGTTGATGTCCCAAAATTCTGAGTTCACCAAAGAGCGGGCGGTGCTGTTATATTGCATTATCACTGGTCGATCCATAAACGTCAGCTGAATTATCCACAATAATATCAGTGCATATAGTAAAAATTCCACCAATGCTGGCCATATCCACCACGTCCTCATCACGCATCTATGTGCTGCGGAGAATGTGCCTATAAGCTCAACTAACGAGTCTTGGATACAGCAAAAGATTTATAGCTGCTCAAATATTTCAAGAATTGCTAAGTGGCTGTATAGCATTGCTAGAAACAATGGACTGGGATTCATTGAGCATGACGCTAATGTTGAGATTCCTCCACAACTAATGTCGTTGTCTCGTATCTGACGCATTACAGATGGTAGTATGACGGGTGCGCAAAGTAGCCTAGTGCAGACAAAAAGAGAACGCGCCGAGCTTTGCCGAAAATAGCGATATGAAAACCAATCAACTATGCCAGCTGATCAATGCGCTTCTTCAGCTGTCGTGCCACCTCGCTTTTACTCAACTAACGATGTAGGGCAGATGCTGGAAAATCTCACCATCGAACAAAACCGAATGTTTACCAATCTGGCTGTTCAACAAAGCAGTTTTGAACACGATGTAAGACGAAGGTTGGAAAATATTTCCAATCAGCAATCAGAGTTATCACGAAAACAGAGTCGCATCGAACATTGGTTGAGCTATATGCAAAACGATTCACTTGAGCAGACAACCTTCTTTGCACGATATGTGAGAGCATTAGATGCTCATTACGACCATTTGGGTACAACATTACCCATCTTTACAGAGCAGCTATTGAGGCCATATGACCTTCCACGAGAGGGTGATGACAACGATCAGCCTCCCACTTGATGAGGTATGTTATTTTTCACCTATTTTTTTAGTTTTCACATATTTTTTTAGTTTATCTTATCACTTCAATTTTGTGCTATATTTTGGTTATGTAATCTAAATTTTAAAGTGTGTCTATTATTTAAATTTTAAATAAATTCATGTATTATTTTCTAAAAAAAATCTTTAAATTGTGTAAGTGGATATTAATGAAATATATAATATCTTTATATAAAATAATTTTATTTATATAAGTTTAGCTTGTTAAGCTCGGCTCGTTAGCCTCGTTGAGTCGGCTCGGCTTGGCTCGGCTCGTTAGGCTCGTGAGTCGGCTCAGCTTTAGGGTCATCTCGTTACGCTCGACTCGTTAGGCTCGTTAGGCTCGGCTCGGCTCGGCTGATTTGTTTAACATCTCTGCAGGTATAATCGCAGTATGAAACAATAGCTCTGATTACATTTAAAGATGTACATCCAATGACACGACATAGTTAGTCGTCCTATTATTCTATTAATGAAATATACAAACAAATTCTCTAGTAATCGAAAGTGGACATCAAATAATGACCCTCATTCTAGTCGACCAAATCTGATACACACAACTGATATTTCAAAACCCGGTGTTTTTATTTTAATTATTTTTCAAGTAAATTTTATGCATTATTCGAGTTCATTATCTCAAATTGTCATGATTTGTTAACATTAGACTACATAATTTGAAAAGTTACCTCGTAATTAAAAACAAAAAAAAATTGATGTTAGATATTTGGAATTTTCCCCATGTAAGTTGTAACGCCCCGAAAATCTTCCAACATTGCTGATTCGCTACTAACTACTACTCGTCACCATCCCTCACATACTCTACTAAGATTCTTTAAAATTTTGAAAACTTTATTTTTCGACTCAAAACAACTCTCTTTTTTTTTTTTTTTAAAAAAACGATTAAAACATTACAGCGGAATACTTTTAATAAAAATTCGATTTAAATAAATTAAGTTTTCTGAAACAAAAAAAAAATTCATTTTCGGTCGACACCTCATTCGCCTCTACCGATACAGTTCGACCCTCGCGGTCGACACTTGCTTCCCACTTCTCGGACCGGTCGACACTTTTATTTGGCGGTCGACACTTAAGTCGTCTCTATCCGCGTCGGTCGATTCTCACGGTCGACACTCCTGCTTACTTTACATCACCGGTCGACATTTGCGCGCACCGGTCGACACTCCATTGCTCTCTGGTTGAGTCAGTCGACCCTCGCGGTCGACACTTACGGAATTTGGTCGACCCCGATACTTACGGGTCGACACCCCGCACTCGTTTTTACATTGAGCGGTCGACACCTACAGTCATAGGTTGACACCTTGATACTCTCTGCTCGCACAGGTCAACCCGTGCGGTAGGCACCTGCCGGGTCTGGTCGACCACTAAACCTATCGGTCAACACTTGCTCCCTAGAAATTGTAATAGAATTCAAACAAAACAAACACGGTTTTGACTAAATGTTTAAAAACCATGAATCCACTTCTTGACTCAATTTACAATGTTGTTACGCACACTAAAATATTCAACCTAAATTTAAATCTCTCTTTCACATCAAAATAACCAATTACGACTCAAAATATTTCACTACCCATACTTACACCCGCCATAGTCAAAACGCCTCAACAGCTGGCCCAATCGTCCCACGAGCGTCCTCCTCCAACTGCCTACTAATCCTAGACATGCTCGGGATACTCACTAGCTGCTGCGTCGTCACCTACATCACAGAACTCAATTATTAGCGTAATGCTAAGTAAGTAATGCATAAAACACACTAAAATCAAACATTTCCTAACACATGCAGTTTCTACAGTTTCGCCTCTACTTTCGTTTTTGTCTCTTTCTTACATCTTCTTTATCTTTTTACTACTTGTTTCTTATTTACATGCTATATCAAGGCGACACAGCTCTTGGGACAATACCAACCTCAATCTAGTAAAGTGACACAGCTCGCGATCCACTTTTATAGACAAGGTCACCACGTAACGCGGAGAAAGAGTGATACAACTCGCGGTCCACCTCTCGGGACAATATCACTCAACCCTACCTTTATTATCTTATTATGTATCTTCTCGTTTCATTCGTTTCATCTCATCCTACTATTTTACTTCGTAAAAACATGAAAATTCATTTTCGTTTCGTCTTATAAATTAAATCTATGATACACAATCAATAAAGCATAACATAAAATAAACGTGCAATGCATCCTATTGTACTGTGATGTAGGCCTGAGGGTAAAACTCCTACTACATTACTTACCTGGCGCCCTTAGCACTCGTATATGAACCTCGTATTTCGCTTGCTAACTGGGAAACCTATAAATTATATAACTATTAGATTTACAATCCATAAAATCTACAAATTCTAAGGAAACAATCTCTATCAACCTATCTAACTAAACTCCCAACATTCTACACAAATTTGGACAAATTTCAGAATTGTCTAACTTGTCCAATACTCGTCCTATTCGGACGATTCAAAATGCTACGGTTTTCTTAGGACGTCTAATTCCTAATGGTCCAATCCACCTCCTAATCTGACCTCCACAAATCGACCGAATCCAACCGAGCAGAACCGTTACGTAAACCTACATTCCGGTTATCCAAAGGCTCAATATCCTTCATAAAACTTATAATCTACACACACTCCCAGTTTAAACACTAATTCATGGATAACAATCAACTTTAACTTTCAATTTTCGAATCTTCCTCCTAGGTTATCACCAAAACTATCCGATACTCCTACTAACTCCGATCTAAACACCCATATCAGCTATAACATTAACTATCTACTAAAACTAGCTGAAACTTATCGAAAATTTGAAAATTGAAAGAGTAACGGCTACCGATCTTCGCCGGAAGAGCTTCTCACGCACGGAGGAGGGGGAAAGAAATAGAACAGGGGAACGATTTCGTTCTTCCCCTATTCCTTTTACATAAACCTCTTGTTTTTTTATATAATTAATTCTAATTACTATTTTGCTCTCAACTATAACTATTTTGATCAAATGGTCATTCAATCTATTTCTGGCTGGAGTCTTCTAAATCTCTTCTATCCATTAGTCCTGAAATAATCCTTTACTTAACGTTACAAACTTTCCGCCCTCGATTCTGACTCAAATCTCGCCATTGACCGATACGAAATTCTAAAAATAGAATTAACTAAAATTTTTCAGGTGTTACATTTCACCCTCCTTAAAAGAAATTTTGTTCTCAAAATTTTGTTACCTGAATAGTTCTGGATATCGGATCATCATGTGCTGCTGCCGCTCCCAAGTTGCCTCTTCTATGTTGTGGTTGCGCCATAAAATTTTCACCAGTGGAATCTTCTTGTTGCGTAGAGTTTTCACTGCATAATCCGAAATCTCCACTGGCTTGTCTTCATACGTCAATGTGGGTTGAACCTCTATGTCCTGCTGCATCACAATATGCGAAGGATCTCACATACATTTTCTCAACATAGACACGTGGAATACATTGTGAATCTCATCCATGAAGGCTGGTAGTTGTAGCTGGTAAGCTGTCTTCCCTATTCTCTTCGTAATAGGAAATGCCCTAACGTATCTTAAATTCAACTTGCCTTTTCTTCCGAACCTTACCACTCCCTTGAACGGAGAGATTTTCAAAAAAACTTCATCATTCACTTCGAATTGTAGCTCCCTTCTCCGTTGATATGCATAATACTTTTGTCGGCTCTGAGCTGTTAAGATATGCTGCCGAATAAATGCAACTTTCTCTACTGTCTGCTGCAAAATATCTGGACCCACTTAACTCGCCTCGCCAACTTCATCCCAATAAAGCGGGGATCTGTAATTTCTCCCGTAAATGGCCTCGTATGGAGCCATACCTATCGTTGTCTGCAAACTGTTATTATAAGAAAGTTCTACCAACGGCAGATATTTGCTCCATGATCCTTGGAACTCCAGTACACAAGCTTGAAGCATATCCTCCAACGTCTAAATAGTCCTCTCAGATTGTCCATCCGTCTGAGGATGAAACACTGTGCTAAAACTGAGCTGCATATCCATGGCCTTGTGCAGACTCTTCCAGAACTTCGATGTAAATCTAGGGTCCCTATCTGATACAATTGAAGTTGGAACTTCGTGCAATCGCACGATCTCTTGAATATATAGTTCGGCAAATTGATCTATAGAATATGTCATCTTCCCTAGCAGAAAATGAGCCAATTTGGTTAACCTGTCCACTATCACCCATATACTGTCATAGACCTTTGTCGTCTGAGGTAGCCTTACAACAAAATCGATCACTATCTACTCTCATTTCCATTCAAGTATCGGAAATGGCTGTAATTTTCCTGTTGGCTTTTGGCGTTCGGCCTTAACCTGCTGGCAGATCAAACACGCGTCTACGTACTTCGCCACCATTCTCTTCATATCAGGCCACCAGTAATGCTGTTTAAGATCTCTGTACATCTTGATACTCCCTGGATGCACAGAAAATCTCGAGTAGTGGGATTCAGCCAATATTTCTCTCCGTAGTTCTTCATTATTCGGAACGAACCACCTATTTCGAAACTTAAGAATTTTGTCGTCTGAATAACTAAAATCCGACTGTCGTTGGAAGCCATGCTTGACTTAATTTCTTCGCATTCAATGTCGTCCTTTTGGGCCTGCTTAATCTTTTCCAGAATTATAGGCTGTAGAGACATAGCTGATAACATGGCCGATACGTTCGACACTACCTCTAATTCGAACTTCCAAAACTCCGCATCCAAAGCCACATGCATGCCTGAAGTCACAGCCGAAGTAGATGCCGTTACTCTGCTCAAAGCATCGGCCACTACGTTCGCCTTGCCGGGGTGGTACTTAATTTTGAGGTCATAATCTTTAAAAAATTCTAACCATTGCCGTTGTCTCATGTTTAGCTCCTTCTGAGTAAAAATATACTTCAGGCTTTTGTGATTGGAATATATCTCGCACTACTGTCCATATAAATAATGCCTCCAAATTTTCAGCTCAAAAACTACCGCAACAACCTCCAGGTGGTGCGTCGGGTAGTTTTGCTCATAAGCTTTCAATTATCTAGAAGCATATGCTATCACCTTCCCTTCTTGCATTAACACACATCCTAGTCCTACCTTTGAATCATTGCAATAAATACTAAACTTCCCGTCCTCGGTAGGAAGCGTCAAGATTTTAGCAGTAGTTAATCTCTGCTTCAATGTCTGGAAACTATACTCACAATCCTCAGATCACAGATATTTCAC
>CM039525.1:12899296-12910375 GCA_022433055.1 Begonia peltatifolia | reverse complement strand
GGAAACTATACTCACAATCCTCAGATCACAGATATTTCACACTTTTCCTTGTTAACTGGGTTAGGGGTGCCGCAATCTTAGAAAATCCCTCAATGAATCTCCTGTAATAACCCACTAACCAGAGAAAACTCGATATCTCCGTAACATTCTTTGGCTGAGGCCACTCCTTAACTTCTTAAATCTTTGCTAGATCAACCGCTACCCCATCGCTTGAGATGACATGACCAAGAAAATGAATTCTATCCAGTTAGAATTCGCACTTAGAAAACTTTGCGTAAAGCTGGTGTTGCTTCAAAGTCCCCAACACCAATCTCAAGTGCTACTTATGATCCTACTCACTCTAAGAGTATACCAAAATATCATCGATAAACACTATGACGAATTTATCGAGATATTTATGGAACACTCTGTTCATCAGGTTCATAAAGGTGGCTGGAGCATTTGTCAATCCAAAGGACATCACCAAGAACTCATAGCGTCCGTATCGCGTCCGAAAAGCCATCTTGGGAATATCTTCCGCCCTGACCTTTAGCTGGTAATAACCCGATATCAAATAAATTTTTGAAAATACTCGCGCCCCCTGGAGTTGATCGAATAAATCGTCTATCCTCGACAGAAGGTACTTATTCTTAATCGTCAGCTTGTTGAACTCCCTATAGTCGATGCATAGTCGCAACGACCTGTCCTTCTTCTTGACAAAGAGGCGTGCCCCACGGCGAAAAGCTCGGGTGTATAAACCCTTTCTCCACCAGCTCTTCTAATTGCTTCTTCAACTCCTTCAGCTCCGCTGGCGCCAATCTGTAGGGATTCTTTGATACTGGTTCAGCTCGCGGATACACATCTATCGCAAACTCTATTTCCTGATCCGGAGGCAGACCAGGTAAATCATCTAGGAAAACTTCGGGAAAATCTTGAACAATTGAAACATCCTGAAGTCTCGAATCCCTGGAAATTTGCATATCTATAATGCTGGCGAGAAAACCAAAATACTCACCAGTTAAAACCTGACGACCACTAACAGACGCCATCACAGATATTCTCCTAACACCCTTTGCGGCCTGGAAATTGTGTTTCCCACCACCTGGCAGTTGAAAACTCACTGTGCCTGCTCTCCAATCGATCGTAGCGTAGTGCCTGAATAGCCAATCCATTTCCAATATCGCGTCGTATCCCGCTATATCCATAATGATGAGATCGGCTAATAAATTTTTGTTTCCCACGGACACCACGCTATCTCGTACAACCTGATTCGAGTGCATCCTCCCGCTAGAAGGCAGCATCACCTCGTAGCTATAATCTGTCGACATAGGCCATACGTTCAACTTGACCGCTAACGTGGTCGCAATACATGAATGCGTAGCACCAGAGTTAATAAAAGTATAAGCAGGTATATAATCCACTAGTATAGTACCTGACACCACGGCTGGCTGCTACTCATCTCCCGACTCAATCATAGCAAATATTCTCGGGGTTGTGCGCATCAATCCCTTCTTCAAAACCGGGCAATCCCTGCTGATGTGGCCCACCTCGTTGCAATTAAAACACCGAACAACCTTGGGCTTCTGGCAGTCTTTGGCTACGTCCGGCTTCATTGTAGTTGTAGCACTTTTTAGAGTTCTATCTGCGCTCTCCCGGATGATATTTCATACATTTAGGGCACTGGAGGTACTGTATCGGTTCTTGCGGCCTCTTGCTACTACCATGGCTGCTAGAACCCTCGCTAAATCTTTTTGTGCCTCTCTGTTGTGGCGGCTGGGAGACACTCTTGCTCTGTTGCGGGGCCGCTTCTCTGAAGGATCTCCTGGAAGCTTCTCTCTGATTGATACATTTCATCTCGGTTTCCTCCACCTCTAACGCCTTGGCCACCACTTCGGAATAAGACACATTCCGTATGCCCGCTATCTTCACTCATTTGTATATTTCTGGTTTCAGCCATTGCTCAAACTAAAATACGTTATCTTTATTCCGGCTTACTAAATTGCTGGCAAACCAGGACAAGGACCCGAATCGCCGGTTGTACTCCTTCATTGAGGTAGTTTGCTTCAACTGCAAGAACTCAATCCTATTCGTTGCCTATACCGTGCTGTTAAAATATTTGTCATAGAAGGATTCCTTAAACTTCTCCCAAGCCATATGCTGCACATCGACGGTAGCCTCTATAGACTCCCACCAGAACCGGGCATCCTTTGTTAAGTGGAACATGGCCAGTACAACCTTATCCTGCTCTTCCACCTTCGCATATTTGAACATGCCCTCTATCGCACGGATCCACTACCCGGCTGCCATCGGATCTGATACTTGTCCCTCGAAAGTCGGCGGTCGCAATCTCCGAAATTAGTCACCCGACTGGTCCTGACTTGAGCTAGCGCCTACACCTCCTTCTATTTCTCGATTCAGCAACATCCATAGCTGCTAAGACTGTCGATCCACTAACTCCGTCAACCGTCGAATCGTAATCGAATCACTTTCACTACTCGGTTTGGTTGTCTCTCTCGACACTCTTAGACGTCCTGGTCGCCTAAACATGTTGACTAGACAATGGTTAATTACCCTTATAAGTGTCTATTAAATAACATTAAACTTAAACACTTACAGTTGTCGAAGCATGTCGTGCGGCGATAGGCTCTGTTGATTAATCATTTGAACATGTTGACCAAATGGCTCTGATACCAACACTGTAATGCCCTGAAAATCCTCTAAAATTCCTGGTTCGCTACAAACTACTATTCGTCACCATCTCTTACATCCTCTACTAAGATTTCTTAAAAATTTGAAAACTTTATTTTTCGACTCAAAACGACTATCTAAAAAAAACGATTAAAACATTACAGCGGAAGACTTTTAATAAAAATTCGATTTAAATAAATTACGTTTACTGAAACAAAAAAAAAATTCATTTTCAGTCGACCCCGGAAAACCCCGGTCGACACCTCATCCACCTCTGCCGGCACAGGTCGACCCTCGTGGTCGACACCTGCTTCCCACCTCTCGGACCGGTAGACACTTCCATTTGGCAGTCGACACTTAAGTTCTCTCTGTCCGCGTCGGTCGATTCTCACGGTCGACATTCCTGCTTACTTTACATTACCAGTCAACACTCCATTGCTCTTAGGCTGAGTAGGTCAACCCTCGCGGTTGACACTTACGGGATTTGATCGACCCTGATACTTATGGGTCGACACCCCGCACTCGTTTTTACACTGAGCGGTCGACACCTACAGCAATAGATCGACACCTTGATGCTCTCTGCCCTCGAAAAAGTCGACCTGTGCGGTCGGCACCTACCGGGTCTGGTCGACCACTAAGCCTATTGGTCGACACTTGCTCACCAAAAATTGTAACAGAATTCAAACAAAACAAACACGATTTTGACTAAATGTTTAAAAACCATGGATCCACTTCTCGACTCAATTTACAAACCTGTTACGCACATCAAAATATTCAACCAAAATTCAAATCTCTATTTCACATCAAAATAACCAAGTACGACTCAAAATATTTCACCACCCATACTTACACCCGCCATAGTCAAAACGACTCAACAGTCGGCTTAGTCGTCCCACGAGCGTACTACTCCAACTGCCTGCGTAGTCCTAGGCATGCTACGGATACTCACTAGCTGCTGCGTCGTCACTTACATCACAGAACTCAACTTTACATCACAGAACTCAACTATCAGCCTAATGCTAAGTAAGTAATGCATAAAACACACTAAAATCAAACATTTCCTAACACATGCAGTTTATATAGTTTCGCCTCTAATTTCGTTTTCGTCTCTTTCTTACATCTTCTTTATCTCCTTACTACTGAATTCTTCTTTACGTGCTAGATCAAGGTGACACACCTCACGGTTCACCTCTCGAGACAAGGCCAACCTCATTCTAGTGAAGTGACACACCTCGCAATCCAACTCTCGGGACAAGGTCATCACGTAAAGCGGAGGAATAGTGATATACCTCGCGGTCCACCTCTCGGGACAAGATCACTCAACCCCACCTTTATTATCTTATTACGTATCTTCGCGTTTCATTCGTTTCATCTCATCCTACTATTTTAGTTCGTAAAAACATGAAAATTCATTTTCGTTTCGTCTCGTAAATTAAAACTATTAGCATAATGTTAAACATTTCCTAATACATGCAGTTTCTATAGTTTCGCATCTACTTTCATTTTCGTCTATTTCTTACATCTTCTTTATCTTCTTACTACTGGGTTCTTCTTTACGTGTTAGATCAAGGTGACACACCTCACGGTCCACCTCTCGGAACAAGGCAACCTCATTCTAGTAAAGTGACACACCTCGCAATCCAGCTCTCGGGACAAGGTCACCACGCAAAGCGTAGGAATAGTGATATACCTCGCGGTCCATCTCTCAGGACAATGCCACTTAACCTCACCTTTATTATCTTCTTACGTATGTTCTCGTTTCATTCGTTTCATTCGTTTCATTCGTTTCATCCTACTGTTTTACTTCGTAAAAATATGAAAATTCATTTTCGTTTCATCTTGTAAATTAAAACTATGATGCACAATCAATAAAGTATAACATAAAATAAACGTGCAATGCATTCTACAATACTGTGATGTAGGCCTAGGGTAAAACTTCTACTACATTACTTACCTGGCGTCCTTAGAACTCGTATATGAACCTCGTATTTCGCTTGCTAATTGGGAAACCTATAAATTACATAACTATCAGCTTTACAGTCCATGAAATCCACAAATTCCAAGGAAACAACCTCTATCAACTCATCTAACTAAACTCCCAACATTCTACACAAATTTAGACAAATTTCAGAATTGTCTAACTTATCCAATACTCGTCCTATTCGAACGATTCAAAATGCAATGGTTTTCTTAGGACGTCTAATTCCTAATGGTCCAATCCACCTCCTAATCTGACCTCCACAAATCGACTGAATCTGGCCGAGCAGAACCGTTACGTAAACCTACGTTCCGGTTATCCAAAGGCTCAATATCTTTCGTAAAATTTATAATCTACCCACACTCCCAGTTTAAACACTAATTCACGGATAACTATCAACTATAACTTTCAATTTTCGAATTTTCCTCCTAGGTTATCACCAAAACTATCTGATACTACTACTAACTTCGATCTGAACCCCATATCAGTTAAAACATTAACTATCTACTAAAATTAGCTGAAACTTACTGAAAATTTGAAAATTGAAGGAGAAACGGCTACCGGTCGTCGCCGAGAAGAGGTTCTCATGCACTGGGGAGGGGAAAAGAAATAGAACAGGGGAAGGATTTCGTTCTTCCCCTATTCCTTTTACATAAACCTATTTTTTTTTATATATAATTAATTCTAATTACTATTTCGTCATCAATCATAATTCTTTTGATTAAACGGTCATTCAATCTATTTCTGACCACAGTTTCCTAAATCTCTCCCGTCCATTAGTCCTGAAATAATCCTTTACCTAATGTTACAAACTTTCCGCCCTCGATTCTGACTCAAATCTCGCCGTTGACCGATACGAAATTTTAAAAATTGAATTAACTGAAATTTTTCAGGTGTTACATTTAGATTGTGAAGACAATAGACCTGTCGCAATTCCCACATTGATTGGGTGGAGGTAGAGGGCATGGTTCATAAGTGGGGAGGCCGACCTTAGCCGGTATGACGCGTTTAGGGTGAAGCTTTCGCTCAGAAACAAATCCATTAGGGCAGTGAGCCCATAGCGGACAATATCATATCGGGGAGAGTGATGCACTACAAGTGGTATCAGAGTCTTTACCCAACCGGAAGTGTAACCGACGAAGACGTCGGGACTCTTGAGGAGAGGTGAGATTGTGAAGGCAAGAATACTGTCACAATTCCCACATCGCTTGGGTGGAGGTAGAGGGCTTGGTTAATAAGTGGTGGGGTCGAACTTAGCCGGTATGATGCGTTTTGGGCGAAGCTTTCGCTCATAATTAAATCCGTGAGGACAGTGAGCCCAAAGCATATAATATCATACCGAAGATAGTGGGGCACTACATAAGTATTTAGGTAATGTTCATATATTTTTTTCAATAAGAGTGTAAAGATTTTATTTAATTAATTAATTTATTATAATATATATTAAAATAATTAAATATTTATTTTTAAAAAAGGAAAAAGGATAGAAAATCCTTCTTCTAATATTCGCCAAAGCTCAAAGAGCAACAAAGAGAGAGAATGAGATGAGGGAAGGTGTGACCCAGTGATTTGTGATACGAGAATCTTGTTCGCGATACATTGGGCACTCGCTTTTATGAAATAATTTTGGAATAAGTTGATTTTTCTCTTAATTTTTGCATTTAAAGTTTAAAGTTTATTGTAAATGTGAATTCAAAATTAAAAATAAGAATTCCTTGATTTTTTTTGGGACAGCTAGAGAAAAATTTAATTTTTATTTTATAAAAAGTGAACTAAAATTATAGATACCTAGAAATAATAATACGTGACATGAGCCTATTTTTCAAAACTACGAAGAGAAAAAAGAGAGAAGACTTCTAGATAGAGAGAGGAAGAGGAGGAATTATGTCTTATTTTCTCTTTTACTTTTATCCGATTGATCTTGTCCGAGCAAAGTTGTCTCTCATATTTTTAGAATCGTTAAAAAAGTAATTTTGAATATGAAAAGAAATAAATTAGAGAAAAATTGAATACCACACATTCTCTCTCGCTCAATAGCTCGATCTGCTCCTGGAGAGATTTTCAAACTCAGTTTTATCACATGCATTTCTCAATGAACCTTTAATATGTCATATCACACTCATCAATGCAACTGCAAATAACCAGGCAACACTTCCTTGAAGTTTCAGTTAACTAAATCAACTCATAAATATATTCTCATTGTATTCATCATCTAAATCATTCCTTTACTAGTGTGATTCTCAATAAACAATGTATAATATAATTTGAACGTAAATATAATGCATAGTGCCCTATGCTTTTAGCAAAACATGAAATGTGCTTTTTTTTTTTCTATTTACTTGACCATCTTATTTATGGGAAAACCATCCAGTGGGAGTAAAAATCATTTGATCTTCCTCTCGAGACAATTTAATTTGAGCTCTAGGGAAGAGCAAATACCATATAGTCTACTTTTAAGGATAGTTTGACTCAATCCTACCCAAAACAACTCATTATTTATTATATATTTCGTTTCAATTTTTCTCAATAAAACATATGTATAAAAATATTTTCTTTTTCTTTTTCTTTTCAAAACATAATTCATGATATACGACATGATTGTGTTCATACTTAGCATAAGTGAAACAATCATATCATCGTAAAATGAAGTTGTTTATCAAATCGTATCATCATAACATCAATTACAGATGTCAACCGGTGTCTTTGTTTTATGTTTTGTAAAATGAAGTTTTATTTAAACTGATTTTAATCGAGTTTCCCATTGCGATACTGTTTAAAATATTTTAAAAAATGTCGTTTTAAGTCGAGTAACAAAAGTTGTAGATTTTAGTCCAAATTGTCCGGGTACAGTGAGGGAGTAGCAGAAGTGTGCGAACCGGAGACCGTGTCGGGTTTCCAAGGCGTTACACGATTCCTTCTGGTTCTCCGAGGTTTGGCTCAGTATAGGGGGGGTTTGTGGTTGAATTGTAGGGGAGGTTGGATGTGAAGTTCTGAGAACCAAGAGGAACCGAGAGTAATTGTGCTGCCATTTGTGGTTTCCTAGTTGGGAACTGTCCATTCTGCTAACATATGTGTAGGTGAGTTAGAATGTGATAGATTGGTGGGGAAATTAGTGGGAATTGGGTTGATGTCAAAATTCTGATTTTTTGTGTAAAAACAGATTCTGTTTTTGGCCGTTTCGACCTAGCTTCGGCTGATCGTTTTATATTCTGTTTTGGTATGTTAAATTAGGTTATTAATGGAACATTTGGCCGCTATAATCGTTCCATTCCGATGTCCGACGCAAAAGTTATGTGCGTTGGAAGTTTATGTCGAATCTTAGACTGAGTCGAATTATTGAGCATTTTTAGCGAAATTGCGACGCATGATATTAGCGTTGCTGATTTTAGTGCATAAGGCGAGTTTTGAGTGAGTTTTGGTTGAAGAAAATGGAAATGTGGAATTTTTGAGTGAAGAGCCGATTCAGTTTTTGGTGTTTTTCACTTAGCTGCGATTTATCGTTTTAAAATCAATTTTATTATGTTAAACTGGGTTTCTAAGGGAACAAGTAACCTCTTGAATCGCTCGATTCCGTTAATGGACGCAAAAATTATGAGCGTCCGAAGTTTAGGCTGGTTTTCGGCCAAATCGAATTGGTGATCCGTTTTAATTGGGATTTCACGGGTTTAGTTAAGGAGTGTAATTTTTAGCATATTTAGTGAATTTTGATGTGAATATTGATGAGTGATTGTTTATGTTTTAGGTTGAGGCGTTTTTAGCGAAACTGTGCGTCAAATGCTCTTAGCACGTCAGGTAAGTAGTGCATGCATGTGTTTTGCCCAGGTGGACCTACACCGTGAAACCTTAGGATTTATGTTGTTGATTGTGGTGTGTGTGTATGTGTACTGTTTGACATATATCATGTTTAAAAAAAATGAGAATAAAAATGGTTTTTGAGCATATTTTGAGTAAGTGGTCAGACGCGTGGTGTGATATCGCGGATCCTGCTAGTGTCTGGGCCAGTGTGTAACCAACCGCGGATTTCGCTCGAGAAGTGGGCCGACTGGGCCGTCACGCAGCGTGTATATGTCGATGGTGAACACAATGGACAGTGGTACCACGGATCCTGCTAGTGTGTGGGTCGGTGCAATACTAGTCGCGGATTATACTTGACGAGCGGGCCAGCTGAGCTGTCAAGAAATGTGTGAGGCGTGTGTTGGACTCCTTCGTAGGATTTCGAGTCTTGTCATTTTATTTTTTTAAAACTACTTTAAATTGTCTTTTCCACTGCGTATTTTATATTGAGAATTTCGTGTTTCCTCTTCGTGGATTCTCAGGGCATTACACTGATAATGGACGCAAAAGTTATGCGCGTTCGAAGTTTGGGCCGATTTTCGGCCGAACAGAATTAGTGACCTGGTTTAGTTGAGATTTCATGGGTTTAGTTAAGGACTGCAATTTTTAGCGTATTTAGTGAATTTTGATGCAAAAATTGATTAGCGATTGTTTATGTTTTAGGTTGAGGCGTTTTTGGCAAAGTTGTGCGTCAAGTGAGCTTAAGACGCCAAGTAAATAGTTCATGCATGTGTTTTGCTTAGGTGGATCTACATCGTGGAACTTCAGGATTTATATTGTTTATTGTGCTGTGTGTGTATTGTCTGACATGCATCATGTTTTAAAAAGGGAATGAAAATGGTTTTGAACATATTTTGAGTAAGTGGTGAGAGGTGAGACGGTGATACCGCGGATCCTGCTAGTGTGTAGGCTGGTGCGTAATCAACCGCAGATTTTGCTAGAGAAGTGGGCCGGCTAGGCCGTCACGCGACGTATATGTGTCGGCAGTAAGGATGATGGAGAGTATTACCGTGGATCCTGCTAGTGTGTGGGCCGGTGTAATAACTCGGAAATTTTGAATTTTAATTTTGAATTTTCAAAATTTTTAGTTTAATATCGGTCGGAGTTTTGAGAAATATTTTAACGGGAAAATTTAAATTATAAGACTCGGAGCCTACTTTTGCGATGGTTTTCGGAATTTAAAGTCGGGAGGTCGAGAAATTAATAAAATCACGGAAGAATAAAACACGTGAGGGCAGTTTTGTAATTTATAATTTATTTAAAATAAAAAAAAAATAATATGAAATTACCCGAATGGGTTCGGGAGGAAGCCATTCGACTGATTTCTGCAGAGCACCCGAGTGCTGAGAGAAGGCGACCGAGGAGCTAAGGCGATCGTGTGCTGAAGTCAGAGCTGCGATCGACGGTCGACAAGCGTGGGTGCGAGGTGCAAGTTAAGAGCAAGTGCTGCTGTCCCGACGAACCAAAGCCGTTTGGTTTCAACAGCTCGAGTTCCCGAAGTGAGAGCCGAGTGTTTCGGCCGATGACCGCGAAGGGCGAGTTTCTGACTAATTCTGCCACCGACGATTTGGACGTCTTGCTGGAGTCTCTCTTTTCCGTTGGGTGCAGAACGTACATTTGCTCGGTAAGTCTCCCTCCCCTTCCCTCTGCTATATTGTCTGGTTTGGCCGAGAGTAAGGTTCGGCCTCCCTCCATTTTTGGTGATTTTGGCCGAAGTGTTGAGGAGGGAGTGCCGGGAATTTGGAGGGGGAAACCGAAGGCGAGCCCTGTCGGTTTCCCTGTTGTTGGCCGAGCTTGGTGCTCGGCCTCCTTTCAATTCCGGCAAGCTTGGCCGGAATGTATCAGTGGGATGCGACTAATTGTGTATAGGAGTTGTGAAATTCGAATTGAAATCAAGAATCGGACTTTTTTTCTTTTGAAGCAGCTTCTGTTTTTGGCCGTTTCGGCCTACGTTCAGCTGATCGTTTTAAATTTTGTTTTTGTGGGATAAATTAGGTGGTTAGAGGGACTTATGGCCGCTGGAATCATTCGATTCCGATATTCGACGCAAACGTTAGTGAGCGTTTTTAGTGAAATTTTGACGTGTGAAAGTGGCATGTCTATTTTTGGTGCGTAAAGCTGAATTGAGTGAGTTTTGGTTGAAGAAAAACAAAGGTTAAAATTTTATAAAAAAATGGCAGATTTAGTTTTGGCGTTTTTCGCCTGTCTGCGGCTTACCGTTTTAAAATCCGTCTTAGTATGTTAAACTAGGTTCCTAAGGGGACGTTTAGCCACTTGAATCGTTCGATTCCGTTGATGGACGCAAAAGTTATGCGCATCCGCACGTTGGGCTGGCTTTCGGCCAAACCAAACCAATGGACTGTTTTAGTTGGAATTTCATGAGTGTAGTTAAGAAATGTTATTTTTAGCTATTTGGTGGATTTTGAGATAAACATTGATGAGTGGTTGTTTGTGTTTTAGGTTGAGACACTTTTGGCGAAGCTGTGCATTAAGAGAGCGTAGGATGCCAGGTAAGTAGTGCATGCATGTGTTTTGCCCAAGTGGGCCTACACTGTAGAACTTGAAGGTTTATGTGATTGATTGTGGTGTGCGTGTGTATT
>CM039525.1:12872310-12899286 GCA_022433055.1 Begonia peltatifolia | reverse complement strand
ACCCGACCCGTGGTGGTGGTAGGTGATACTGGATTTATTATTTTTGTCGGGTCTTTGTGTAGACAGCGGAGTTGTATAGACGTTGATTTTTTTTTGAGATTGTATAGAGGGGTTGTAGTGTTTTGGGGACACGTACGCATTGTTATATGTTAGAGTATGATATTACTCTATACTGGGGACTTTCTTCATTTGTATTTGATGGTTTTTCGTTGTCCTTAAACTCTGATTTTGTTATGGTGGTTTTCTCTGGATGGTTGATAGTTAAATATTGTTGGATTATGGTGAATTGTGTGCAGGGTTTAAATTTTGGGATAGTCAGTTTTTAGCCGTTACTCTGTCGAAATTTCAGGAGAGGGGTTGGGAGTCGAAGGGGTATGAAATGGGTTAAGATGTGAACAGTGAATGCTAGAGAAGTGTGGATGAGCGTGGGAGTGCGGCGTGATCGCAGGTGCGCAGGGCACGCGGTCCTGCGGGTGCTCACGGGTCGTGCGGTGCCGGGTAAGGGCGTGCGCGCGGACGTGCTGTACAGTGGCAGGGTGCGTGGGGCACCCGGCGCTGTGTGCGTGCGCGAGACCCAGTGACGTGGAATTGGCATGTGCGGCACTGTGAGAGTGCGCGTGGGGTGTCGAAGTGGGGACATGAGTGCGCGGTACCGGATTGTGTAGTTCGAGTGGTGCGTTGGATTCTTCCCTAAGATTTCAAGTTTTACTGTTTTATATTAAACTGTTTTAAATGGTTTTCTTTTCCACTGCATAGTTTTTATGTTGAGGACTTCGTGTTCGCTCTTGGGAACGCGAGTTGTTTTCGAATCGAGTCGAAAATTTTTCATACTCACAAATGTTCTTTTGAAAATGATTTGAAAACAAAAGGGGTATTAAATTGAGTGAGTTATGTCAAGTGTTAGTGTGTGTAGTGTGTAAATGTACTGTACCGCACCGGGAACGCGGGATTTTCTCGGAGTGTTACAACCGGTGCAACACCAGTCGCAGATTCCGTTCGAGCAGTGGGCCGACTGGGATGTTGAGGAATGTGTGTGTGTGTGGCAATTGTGGCCCTGCTGCTGGGGAGGCTGGGATAGTGGTGACGTGTCAGGGTGTAGCGTGGCGCAAGATTCGCCATCACCCTGATGTGGTTGCTATGTGGTGATGCGTGTGTTTAGCTTGTGGGTCTCGTTGCTGGGGAGGCCAAGATGGTGGCAACGTGTCAGGGTGTAGGGTGGCGCTAGGTTTATTATCAGCCTGGTGCGGCTGTACTACGCGTTACAGATATCGACAACATAAAAGTGAGAGTAGAGACTGCATGTGATAGGATTGCATTGTCGATTTTTATTTCTCATATCGCATTACTTACTGAGCGTTAGGTTTATGATGTATATTCTATACTGTTGGTGCAGATATTGTCGCTGGTGAGTCTCGAGAGACTAGTTCTGAGGCGTAGCACGGTTGGCGGCGTGTGACCGAGGCACCGCAGGGACGACTGTTAGGGCGACCCTACCTGTGCAGGTGGTGAGTTTTGCGTGAGGTGCACGGGATTTTGTTTTCTTGATTTATTTTGGGGACGATTCGATTTACATGAAGTGTATAGATGTAGATCTATCTTGTTGATGGGATAGTTTTGAGGGCATGTGTACATATCATATGGTTGCGCATTGTGTTGCTCTGTACTGTAGATTTTTTTCATCGATAGCTGTTAGATTTACTTTCTTCCACTCTGTTTTTACTTTGGTGGATTTTCTGGATAAAATTTGCATAGATACTTTTGGAATTTTCTAGAGAACTGTGTGCAGCGTTGAAGTTTTTTTTTTAGGGATAGTCAGTTTTTAGGCGTTACTCTACTGAATTTTCGGGAGAAAAGTTAGGGAGTCGAGAAGGTACGAAATAGGTCAGGGTGTGCGCGGTTAGTCACGAAGGTAGTGGTGGTGTGCGCGACAGCATGGCATGACCGTAGGCGCGCGGCGCACCTGGCCTTGTAAGTGCGCGTGGGTCGTGCGACGTTGGGTAAAGACATACACGCGGACGTGCAGCGCGGAGGGAGGGTGCGTGGAGCACGGGGCATTATGGGCGCGCACGTGACGTGGCGGTGTCGAGTTGGTGAGTGCGACGCCAGGAGAGCGTGCGCGCGGCACCAAAGTGGAGATTTGTGCGCGTAGGGTATGCTGAGTCGAGTGGGGCAGCGCGGCGCTGCTGCTGTTGAGAGGTGCACAGGGCACGTGCCGAACTCTTTTCCCATAATTTTTAAGTCTTGTCGTTTTATTTTTTTAAAAAAAACTCCTTTAACTTGTCATTTTTCGCTGTGTATTTTAAATTGAGGATTTACGTGTTTCCTCTTCGAGACGCGAGTAGTTTTCGAATCGAGTCGAGAAAATTTTATACTTACAAATGTTCTTTTGAATATGATTTGAAAATAAAAGTAGTGTTAAATTGAGTGAGTTCACGTAGAGTTCCTAGATGTACTAGCAAAGAGTTTTTGTGCATGTTGCTATCGGGGTGTGACAGGTCATGGTATCAGCGTAGTGTGTAGTCATTGTGAGCACACCGGGAACGTGTGGGTTCTCGGGGTGTCACAGGTGTACCGCGAGGTGTGTCACTTTACTAGATCGAGATTGGCATTGTCCCGTGAGGTGGACAGCGAGGTGTGTCACCTTGATCTAGCACGTAAAGAAGAACCCAGTAGTAAGAAGATAAAGAAGATGTAAGAAATAGACAAAAACGAAAGTATAGACGAAATTGTATAAACTGAATATGTTAGGATGTGTTTGATTTTTGTGTTTAAGTTTTTATGTACATTACTTATTTAGCATTAGGTTAATAGATGAGTTCTGTGACGTAGGTGACGAGGCCATAACTGGTGAGTACTCATAGCGTGTCCAGGACTAGCAGACGGTTGGAGGACTGCGTTCGTGGACTGTCTAGCCGGCTGTTGCGGCGTTTTGACCAGGGTGGGGGTATGAGAGAGAGTTAGTTCATTTGAGTTTTGTCGACATTGTTGTGAGTCTATTGGAGTTATGTGGACATATAGACGAATTTAAAAATTTATTAGTCTTTTTTTGTAAATAATGATTTTGAATTGACGGGAGAGTGTAAGCTGTGTTATTTTATCGTTGAGTCGAGTTTCAGTAGTTTCTTTGTAGAAATTAAGGTTTTGAAAACAGATTTGGTGAATGAAGTGTCGACTTGTGCCAGAAGGTGTCAACCGCTCAGTGTAAAGACGAGTGCGTAGTGTCGACCTGTATGTATCGATGTCGACCAAACTCCGTGGGTGTCAACTGCTTGAGTCGACCTACTCAGGCAGAGATTAAGAAGGTGTTGACCGGTAGTGTAAAATAAATGGCAGTGTAGACTGCAACGATTGACTAACGTGGACAGAGAGAAACGTGGTGTCGACCGGTACATGCAAGTGTCGACCAGTAGCCTGGAATGGATGGGGGTGTCGACCTCAGGGATCAACTTACGCGGACAGAGAGAAACGTAGTGTTGACCGGTATTTACTGAGGTCGATCGAAATTGTCTTTAGTGCTTGAAAACTCAAATTTTATTTAAACTAATTTTTAGTCAAATTTTCTGCTGCGACGATTTCAAACGTTTTCAAAAAGGTTGTTTTAATTCGATGAACGAAAGTTTTAAATTTTTACTCGAATTTTTTCGAGCGTAGTTGAAGGAGTAGTAGTAGTGAGCGTACCAGGAATTGCGTGGGTTTTCGGGTCGCTACAGAGATAGTATTAGAGCGAGAGAGAGAGAGGGACCCGTAATTGGCAAGTCGGTTTTCGGGGTGTTACAAGTTTCTCCAAAGTTGACACGGGAGAAAGTTAAACCCTAGCAAGGATACGATCTAGTGCTGATGGAGGTTCGATTAATTCTTCCAAAGCTAAGATTCTCATAATCGATGAAGGGCAAATCACTTCTTTCAAAGCATACATGTTCATTTCGTTTCGTTTCATTTCGTTTCATATCGTTTCGTAACGTTTCATAAAAACATATGCATAAATTCATTACCGAAGTTTTCTAAAACATGATGCATGAACGTGCAATGTAAGCATAAATCACACATTCATAAACTCTAGCATTTTGTGATGTAGGCCAAAAAGGTAAAGCGCAAGCATACATCACTTACCTTAGTTTTTTAGCAATTGAGGGTACTCGAATCCTATTTCGATAACGTGCTCAACCTATAGCATATTAATCTCAACATCAATCATCATAATATACATCTATCATATAACCATTAATCCTACCCCAAATCCACAACACATTTCACCAATCCCATGCCCCAAAACATCCAAAGAAAACAAATATCAAGTTCATCGTCAAACGCTTATACATAACTATCTATTCCAACCACAACAATCTAAATTCAACTAATTCGTCGAAAGATTTTCCAAACATAGCATCATAAATAACTCAATTGAAACAACTTAATTCAATTAGCTTTAACCCAAATATTAACAACTAAACCAATTTATACATCAAATTCGGATTTAGCCTATACATTGCATAAACTTAAAAATTCATAGCTTTTGATAGATATACTTAAATGCTTTAATTCCAAAGCCAAAAGTTTACCCAAAGCATATTAATCTCAACATCAATCATCATAATATACACCTATTATATAACTATAAATCCTACCCCAAATCCAAGACACATTTCACCAATCTCATGCCCCAAAACATCCAAAAAAAACAAATATCAAGTTCATCGTCAAACGCTTATACATAACTATCCATTCCAACCACAAAAATCTAAATTCAACTAATCCGTCCAAAGATTTTCCAAACCTAGCATCATAAATAACGCAATTGAAACAACTTAGTTCAGTTAGCTTTAACCCAAATAACAACAACTAAACCAATTTATGCATCAAACTCATCCTATACATTGCATAAACTTTAAAATTCATAGCTTTTGATAGATATATCTAAATTCTTTAATTCCAAATCCAAAAGTTTACCCAAAGAGTCTACTACAACATACCAAATCTGTTTATCAATTGAACATCTATAGATTAGGCTAAAAACATAAATTTCGAAACTATCCAGATTTTGCACAATTCGACATTTAACTCAAACATGCATAAATCCATAACAATTTTAATTTCGAATCACAATTAAGACCTAACATCAATTTCATGAAGCATAGAAATACAAAAGTTTGAGTCTATGTTTCCAAATTTTCGTGCATCATGCTTCAACCCACTCAACTATCCAACAAAACAACCAAAACAATCTAACAATTCCGTTTCTATCTTTCTTAATTCATGGGATGTGTAACTTACTAAAGAAAACCTAACCCTTACCTTGAGACCTTGAGAATTCTAAGAGAAACTTGGAAGAGAGGAAGAGAAATTGTGATTTTTCTTCAAAACTCAAAACTTGAGAGAGAAGGACAGAGCTTGGTGTAGAGGGAGAATCGTGGGAGGGAGAAATGAGGACTGCTTTCTTGTGGAAGGAGAAGAGAGGAATGAAAGGGAGAGAGAGAGAAGCTACCTTTGTAGGGGAGAAGGAAAAATGAGGGGAAGAGAGGAAAGGGTAGTTAGCTTGGGTGTTACATGAAGTACCCTTACATGTTGATTCCTCATCTCCAATACGAATTGATTAATAGAATCAAGCTTGAAATTTAACTCATGTAGTTGTTCTTGCACACTAGATTCACCTTTTTGATTCGGAGCTCTAGTTGCTTGGGCATTAGTTTCCCAATTTTACTTATTGCTAACTCCACCTATTGTTATAATTTTTGCCAAAAAAATACACCACAAAAACAAAGCAAATAGCAAAGGAAAGAGCAGGTGTAACGACCCCAAAATTTATTTTTATTTTTCTCAAATTTGAAACTATAATATTTTTCTCCAAATCGATTTGCAAATTAAGTTAAAACGAATCGTCATAAAATCAAAATTTTATTAATTCGAAATCCTTGAAAAATAACAAAAATTTTATTAGGCGAAAGATTTGAAAACAACTATCAATAAATGATTTAGAAAAATTCAATAATAAATAGACATTAAATAAAACATATTTTAAAACCATATCGTAGTTAGTGAAAAATTCAATAGCTAATGAAATAAATTATTCAAATTGAAATCAAAATTAAATTAAATACAACTAAATATATAATATTCTTTTAAACGATATAAAATCATAATTTTAAATTTTTATTCGGAATCAACGCTAACATCTTCCACTATATGCTCGCCGAGCTTTAGAAAATCTTTGATCAGCACTAGTTTATTCTCAGATAAAAACTCATCTACATAACAAAACTAATGCGTGAAATAAACTCAGTAAGTAAAAACATGTGAATGTGATTTTAACTACATACATTACACAATTCTATGCTTTAAACGTAATGTACTGGATGGAGATCATTTTTCAATTTTTACCATGCATTCAGGCTTCAAGAAAACTATTGGTTTCTTACCCTCGTAAAATTTCATCAATCATCTCAATTAATAGTACGAGATTTGGTTTGTCAGGTTTTGAAATTATAGATATAGTATAAGGTTAAAATCGATAGTTTTTCTAAGATAATTTAAAGAAAATAATTTAACATATGTTTTATGATGTAGGGCCTACGGCTAAAATATTGAAAACATAGTGTTTTACTTACTTAGATTCCAAGAGAGATAGGAAATATAGGTTTTACGCACTTTACTCGAGTATTGTATCGATCTTCTTTTCCAAAAAATTATAGATGTTTAAACTTCTTCGTTTATTCTAAAATAATCATTTAAAAATCAATAAGGGTAAAGATTTCTTATTAATAAAATCATAGTTTTGGATTTTCAGATCAATTTTGGGCGTTCTTAACGATCCAAAAATATTCAGTTGATAGGAACAATTTTGGGTTTAAGCCAGTTCGGGTCATTGGGACGATTCGGGTCATTGGACTAGTTCGATTCACTGGTTGTCCGGTTCTGAACTACTGACCCGATTTGGTCTCACTTGTTGTATCGGTTCAGGCTTATAATTGGGCTTGGTAAAAAATAAGAGTAAACTCTTATTTTCTCCTCATGTCTTCTTCTCCTTTTACGCGTTGAACCCCACTGAAGTCATAGAATGTGTATTCGTGATGAATGTTGTTGGGTCGCGGTGGAAAGGTGCGCTGCGTCGTCGGGTCGTGTGACAGAGAAAGCTTGATCAGAAGAACACTTGCGGTTTCAGAATGGAGTTTGGTGAAGAGAGGGATTTTTGTCGGAGGAGTCGCTCGGCTAGTTAGAGTGGAGATTTTTGGCCCGTGGATTTACAACTCACGGTGGTCGGAGGCTGAGCGAAGCGAGGTAAGTGATTTTCTGGTTGTTATTTGGTTTATAGAACTCGAGAGAGAAGATTTTTGAGTTTTTGGTGTGTGCTTTCTTCCTTCATCCCTCGGCACTTAATTTGTAGGAAAGGTGTCCCAATACTTTCCTTAGAATACATATGAATCAGACCTTCTTCTTGTTCAGATTCGAAGATGAATTAGGAAAGGATTTTTTTTTTTTAATTATTTCCTTAGGTGCAAGGAAAGATTCGAAGCTGCTTTATGAAGGATTTAATTCCACATTTATGTTTTGCTTTCTCACGTAGTAATTTAGAAATCAATGTCATTTAGATTGTTGATTGGAATTAAATTTAGGGTTGATTAAATCTCTTTTAATTTAGAACAACTATTTGATTGCATGTTAATTAGGGTTTTAATTGCAATTTTTGTAGAAATTGAATTCTTAGTTTGGGGATAAAATTTTGATATGTTACAGCACGATTCTAATGCCAAATGATATGCTTCAAGTTGAGAAAGGAAATAGAGATCAAATATGCTAAACGGTTACAACATATTTTTGGCCAAGAATGAGTTAATTTTCAAAAAACACAGCTCTTTCTTGGAGACTCCAAATAAGCACTCACTCTGAATGTTGTGAGGCTACCCACTTTGAATGTAGTGAGGCTACCCTCCAAATATCGTGGCCTAAGTTCTTGTAGATCTAAAGTTATGACAGAAATTGTGGAGGTTGTCATATCTCAGTTTACTGCTATGGCCGAGAACACTATGTCGACTTGGAAGAGGCGTAACTCCCTCGTTTAAAATCCAATAGACACAAAATTTATGGTAGGATCAATCTATATGAGTGGGGTGATTGTGAAAAAAAAATGAGAAGATGAATCGATGGGGATGAAAAACATATGGCTACAGGGGTGCTCATTGGTCGGAATGTGATAATGTGTCACCTTCTCAGTCTTTGGCTCTCTTTGAGGATGAGCTGGCCAACTTGCTCTCAATGAAAGCTTTTTACACACTTGTTGCTAATTTCCACTCCTAAGAAGAAGGGGAGAAATATGTAGTACAAGAAAATCTATCTACACTCATAGAGGAATGAATCCACTTTTCACACAACCTACTTGGATATTACTCACCAAGAAAGAGTCATGACAACTTGAAGAAAACTTCAAGCTTTGGGAAGAAGTTTTCACCACAAAATTTTTATTCAACTTCAGCTAAGGATTACAAGCATTAAGGAGGATATAAATAATGCCTACAAGAGAATTAGTGTAACACTCGGAATTATTCAGGTTTTGTAACTATAATCAGTGTAGTTTCGATCGGAATGACAAGCGGAGAATTTATGTAACACCCCGAGAAAATTCCACGTTCCCGGTGCGCTATAGTACATCTACACAGTATGCACATTAAGACTTGACACAACTCACTCAATTTAATCTCATTTCGTTTTCAAATCATATTCAAAAGAACATTTGTGAGTATGAAATTTTCGACTCGATTGGAAAACAACTCGCGCCCCGAAGAGGGAATACGAGATCCTCAATATAAAATACGCCGCGGAAAAGAAACAATTTAAAAATAGTTTAAAATAACATGACAAGACTCGAAATTCTAGGAAAGAATCCAATGCACTCTTCGAACTACACAATCCAGTGCCGCGCACTCACGTCCCCACTTCGACACCCTGCGCGCACCCTCGCGGTGCCGCGCATGCCAACTCAACATCACCGCGTCACGTGCACGCTCCCCGCCTCCGTATCACACGTCCATACGCACGCCCTCACCCGACGCCGCACGACCCGTGAGCATTCGCAGGGCCGCGTGCCCCGCGCACCTGAGACCACGCCGCACACCCACTCCCATCCACACTTCTCTAACACTTACTGTACATATCCCGAGCTATTCCATATCTTCTCAACTCCCAACCTCTCTCCCGAAATTTTGGCAGAGTAACGCCTAAAAACTGGCTATCTCAAAAATCTAAACCCTGCATACAGTTCACCAAAAACTAACAATATTCATCTATCAACCATCCAGAGAAGTTACCATAGCAAAATCAGAGTATGAAGACGACAAAATCCATCAAATACAAATGAAGAAAATTCACAGTATAGAGCAATTCCAAGCTCCTACATGTAAAATATATGCGTACGTCGCAAAAATCACACGCACTCCATATACACCTATACACTCACGCATATACAACTCATCTCATCGACTGTACATCAACACAGCAAAAGAAAAATACCCGCAAACAAACCAAGCCCCCACTTATCATCCCCACGGGTCGGGTCGCCCTAACAAAATTCGCCATCAGGTGCTCGGTCGCACGCCGCCAACCATCCTACGCCTCAGGACTAGGCTTTCAAGGCTCACCAGCAAGGTCGTCAGCACCTACACCATAGAACACACATAATAAGCCTAACGCTCAGTAAGTAGTACAATATGAAAGTAAAAAGCCGTCAATGCAATCCTATCACATGCAGTCTCTACACTCACACTCATGTTGTCACATCTGTGACGCGTAGTGTAGCCACACCAGGGTAAAGAGGAACCTAACGCTACTCTACACCCTGACACGTCGCCACCGTCCAAGACTCCCCAGCAACGAGGCCCACAAGCTACACACACGCATCACCACACGACAACCACATCAAGGTGAGGGTGTACCTCGCGCCACACTACACCCTGACACGTCGCCCCCGTCCCAGCCTTCCCAGCACAGGGCCACAGTTGCCACACACATACGTTTTGCGACAGCCCAGCCGGCCAACTCCTCGAGTGAAATCTGCAACTGGTGTTGCATCGGCCCACACACTAGTAGGATCCGCAGTACCACTGCCCATCACCCTCACCGTTAACACATTCACGTCGCGTGACGGCCCAGCCGATCTACTCCTCGAGCAGAATCCGCGACTGGTGAAGCACCGGCCCGCACACTAGTAGGATCCGCGGTACCACCGCTACGTGTCTCGCCACCTACTAAAAATATGCTCAAAATCATTTTCGTTTCCGTTTTAAAAAAAATGATGCATGTCAAACAATACGCACGCACACTACAATCAACAATATAAAATCCTAAAGTTTTACGGTGTAGGCCCACTTGGGCAAAACACATGCATACACTACTTACCTGGCGTCCTAACCTCGCTCGACGCACAGCTTCGCCAAAAAGGTGTGACAACCGAAAACACAACCAATCGTTCATCAATATTTATTTCCAAAATTCACCAAATAGCTAAAAATAATATCTCTTAACTAAACCCATGAAATTCCAGCTAAAACGAGTCACCACTTTGGTTCGGCCGAAAACCAGGCTAAAGTTCGGACGCGCATAATTTTTGCGTCCGTTAACGGAATCAAACAATTCAAGTGGCTAAATGTCCCCCTAGAAACCTAGTTTAACATACTAAGACGGATTTTAAAACGGTAAGCCGCAGATAGGTGAAAAATACCAAAAACCGAATCTGCCATTTTTATCCAATTTCACATTTTCGTTTCTCTTCAACCAAAACTCACTCAAATTTAGCTTTATGCACCAAAAACAGCTATGCTACTATCACACATCACAATCCTATGAAAAAGCTCACTAATTTGACTTGGACCAAAATCCGTCATAAACTTCCGACGCGCATAACTTTTGCGTTGGATATCGGAATCGAACGATTCCGGCGGCCATACGTTCCTCTAACCACCTATTTTAACCCACTAAAACAGGATTTAAAACGATCAACCAAACGTAGGCCGAAACGGCCAAAAACAGAAGCTGCCCCTAAAAACAAAAGTCTGATTCTTGATTTCAAATTCGAATTTCACAATTCTCATACACAACTAGCTACATTCCCCCTCACACACTTCAGCCAAGCTTGCCGGAATTGAAAGGAGGCCGAGTACCAAGCTTGGCCAAATCAGGGAAATCGACAGGGCTCACCTTCGGTTTCCCCCCTTCAATTTAGGGCACTTCCCCCCCAACATTGCGGTCAAATTCACAGAAAGGGGGGGAAGCCGAGCTTTACTCTTGGCCAAACCGGACAGGACAACAGAGGGAGGGAGAGAGAGACTTACTGAGCAATGTCGTTCTGCGCATGACGAGAAAAGAAGAAGGACTCCAATAAGGCGCCCAAATCGTCGGTGGCAGAATTGGTCGGAAACCCCCCCTTCGCGGTCGTCGGCAGAAAGCGCTCAGGCTCTCTGTCTTCAGAAGCTCGAGTTGCTGAAACCGAATGGCTTCGGTTTGTCGGAGTAGTAGCACTCGCTTGCAACTCTCCTTTCACACTCACCCTTGTCGGCTGCCGATCGGAGCTCGGACGTCAGCACACGATCGCGCTCCGCTTTCCGTCGCTCTTTCAATCACTCGGGTGCACCGTCTGTAACAGCCGAATGGCTTCTTCCCGAAGCCATTCGGTTGTTGTACATATATATATATATATATATATATTTATTTATTTAATTAATTAATTCAAACAAATAACAATTTACCTAACCGCCCTCACGTGTTTTTATCGTTCGTAATTTCGTTGAATTCTTGACCTACTGACTTTAAATTTTAAAAACCGTCACAAAAGTAGGCTCTGAGTTTTATAATTTAATTTACCCGTCAAAATACTTTCTCGAAACTCCGACCGAGATTAAATTAAAAATTCTGAAAATTAGATTTAAAATCTGAAATTTCCCAGGTTATTACAATTTCTACCCCTAAGTAAAAGATTATTTTAAGCCTATTGTAGAAGAAAAAAATTTAAGAATCCAATCAAAATTGAATCGTATAACAGATTTATTAAACGGTTAAGGGTTGATGGCGTAATAGTAATTAGTATTAATTATATTAAATAATATGATTTTTTTTAAAAAAAAAAAGAAAGGGAAGAGGAAGCGGAAACACTCTCCCTCCTTCTCAGTTTTCTTCTTCCCCGCCGCGTGAAATCGTTTTCCTTCGGCAATTTCCTTCCAGCGACGATCCCTCTCCGTTCCTCCTCCGCTTCTTCAAATTTCTGGTAACTTTTAGTTACTTCTTGATAGATAGTTAGTATTTTAGTTGTTTTTAGCGGTAAAAGTGGAATTAGAGAGAGTTTGGGTGAATACTAGGAAGGACATACAAAGTTTGGAGGTTTTAGTATATTTTTGTACGTATGTTGATGTTTGAGCTAGGAATAGTAGTAAATTATAAGTTTTTGTGGAAAATATTGAGTGTGTAGGTAACCGAATAACCCGGGTTACAGAACGGGTTCCGTTCGACCAAGCTGTAGGTGAGGGTTAGGAAATTGTATAGACCGTTAGAAACTAGACGTCTTAAGGAGTTCGTAGTATTTTAAATTGTCCAAATCGGACGAGTATTGGCGGAGTTATGAATTTTTGAAAGATTAGTCGGAGCGCTAGTTAGAATTTCGGTTTGGACTGAGTGAGGATTTAGTGGTTAATCCCTTTAAAGTTTTACGGAATTAATGGAAAGTAGAGCTAATAGATGTGTGGTTTTATAGGTTTTCTAGTTAGCGTACGAGATTTGGATTACGAGTGCTAAGGACGCCAGGTAAGTAACGTAGTAGGAGTTTTACCTTCGGGTTTACATCACAGTTCAGTAGTATGCATTGCACGTTTACTTTATGTTATGTTTTTATGGTTGTGCATAATTGTTTTAAAGTAGGACACGAGACGAAAAAGAATTTCCATGTTTTTACGAAGTGAAATAGTAGGATGTGATAAGATGAACAAAATGAGAAGCTACATAAGAAGATAATGAAGGTGGGGTTGAGTTACCTTGTCCAGTGAGGTGGACCGGTTCAGTGAAGTGGACCGCTAGGGGTATTACTCTTCCTCCGCTTTACGTGGTGGTCTTGTCCAGTGAAGTGGGTCGTGATGTGTGTCACTTTACTAGATCGGGGTTGGCATTGTCCAGTGAGGTGGACTATGGGGTCACCTAGGTATAGCGCGTAAATAGGAATTCAGTAGTAAGAAGATAAAGAAGATATAAGAAAGAGACGAAACTGTAGAAACTGCATGTATAGGAGATATTTGTTTTAGTATGTATGTTTGCGTTACTTACTTAGTATTAAGCTAATAGTTGAGTTCTGTGATATAGGTGACAACGCAGCAGCTAATGAGTATCCCAAGTATGCCTAGTACTAGGAAGCAGTTGTATGAGGACACTCGTAGGACGACTGGGACGGCTATTGAGGCATTTTGACCATGGCAGGTGTAAGTACGAGTAGTGGAATATTTTGAATTGTATTGGGATATTTTAAGGTAAAAGAGAGATTTGAATTTGGGTTGAGTATTTTGGCGTGCGTAACAGGTTTGTAAATTGAGTCGAGAAGTAGATTCATGGTTTTTAAACATTTAGTCAAAATCGTGTTGTTTTGTTGAATTTTGTTAAAGTTTCTGGGGTGCAAAGTATTGACCGAAGTCCATAGGTGTCGACCGGTTAGTGTAAAATGAAGGGTGAGAGTCAATCGCGAGGCTCGACCTGCGCAGGACAGAGCCGAAGTAGGTGTCGACCCCTGCTTACAGTTGTCGACCGTTCTATGAAAAATTGGCAGCGGTATCGACTTCGAGGGTCAACCTGTGCGGATAGAGAGGATCAAGGTGTCGACCGCTCTCTGAAATGGGTGTAGAAGTGTCGACCGGTGTCCCCGATGTTGTAACACCCCGTATTTTTCTGGTGCCGATTTTTGAGTCGTCAGGACGTTAAACGGCAGAATTTGGGTCGGATTTGAGGGCGGCAAATTGGTGAGTTTAGGTAGAGAATTATTTCGAAACTAATGGTTGGGAGAAAATTTTAAGAATCCGACCGAAAACAGATTGAATAGCCGTTAGATTGAAAAAATTAATGTGTGAGGGCAAAATGGTAATTAGATTATTATTTTTATTTTAAATTTTTATATTTAAAACATAAACAGATGAGAGGGATTCGTAGAACAACCCTCTCCTCCTCTGTTTTTCTCCCTTACCTGCGCGAGCTTTCGGTTCTCTCCTTCTCGCGATCGTTTAGCCGGCGATTTCTGTGGTTTTCTCCTCCTTTCAATGGTTAAGGTAAGTTTAAGTAGTTTATAGTTGAATTTGTTTTGGTTTTGGAGCTTGAGGAGAAAATTGATGGATAGCAGATTCGGGGTTTAGGGTTAGAGTGTTTGTTGAGTGTGATGCTAATTGTTGTGAGTTATTGAGGATGAATACGAAGGAATGGTGAGAAAGTGAGCGAATTGGAGCGAGAAATCGAGGGTGTAGAACTTTAAGCCGTAAAACGTAATTGACCTTGAATTTCTGGTCAAGTTGTGAACGTTCATTTTAGAACCCCTTTTGGTGTGATAAATTAGGTTATGAGTGGGGCGTTTAACCGCTGTAATCGTACGATTCCGACAACTGACGCAAAAGTTATGTGCGTAGGAAGTTAGGTAGAATTTGGGGTTGAGATAGATTAGTGAGAGATTGCGGTAATTTCATGAAGTAGGGTAATTTTAGTGCCTGAATATAGTAGCCGGATAAATTTTGATGGGAAGATGGTTTTGTTGTAGGTTGAGCAAGTTTTGGGTGAGACGAACACCACAGAAAGCTAGGACGCCAGGTAAGTAGTGTATGCATGCATTTTGCCCAGTCAGGCCTACACCTAGGAACGTCTGTTTGTTATGGTTGTTTGAGATGTGCGTGTGTATTGTGTGACATACATCATGTTTTTAAAACGGGAACAAAAATGAATTTGAGCATGATTTTATGTGCGGATGCGAAGTGCCATGTGTGTGGCGGTGAGGACGATGTGTGCGTGGGCAGCTAGGCCTCGTTGCTGGAAAAATCGGGACGATGGAAACGTGCCAAGGGTGGTGTGGCGAGTGAGTCCAGCCTCACCCTGGGATGGCTGTTGCGGCGTGTGTGCGTGGTGGTGTGCAACTATGGCCTTGTTGCTAGAGGAACCGGGACGATGGCGACGTGCCAGGGGGTGGTGTGGTGAATGCGTACAACCTCACCCTGGGATAGTTTCGATGCGAAGAGTGGCGCGTGGGTACGGTTGAAGGCCTCGTTGCTGCAGAAACTGGGACAACGGCGGCGTGCCAGGGTGTGAGGTGACGAGAGAGTCTAGCCTCACCATGGTGCGGTCGTACCTAGCGGCATCGGCTACGACAACCTGAGCGAGTGCGTAGGGACTGTATGTGATAGGATTGCATAGTCATTTTACTTTTCTTATTTGCACTACTTACTGAGTGTTAGCTTATGTTCTGTGTTCCGTGGTGTAGGTGTAGAGATTCCCTACGGTGAGTTGCCAGAGCCTAGACATAACGAGTAGGCGGTTGGTGGCGTACAACCGTATACCAGCAGGTGGAGCTTGTCGCGGCGGTCGACCCGTGGAGTGATGCCGGGAGGTAGAATTCTGCGAGTAGCGTTTTTGGTGAGATATATGTCATGTACATAGGTTTTGAGGCATAGACGGATACAGGTGTTGATAGTCGGGATTCGTGTATAGGTACATATTGAACTATTTGGAAGAGTTTAAATGCACGATTCAGGTTTTCAACCAGTAGTATAATTCGGGGAAGTTTTGGAGTCCAGTTTCTTTTAGAACTGCTGTCATAGTTAGGCTGTTAGTGCGAAGTGTCGACCGAAGTCAACAAGTGTCGACTGGTCAGTGTAAGTTAAAGGGTGAGTGTCGACCGCGATGCTCGACCTGCGCAGGGCAGAGTCGAAGTAGGTGTCGACCCTTGGTTACAGGTGTCGACCGGTTCGCGTAAAATGGGCAACGCTGTCGACCGCGAGGGTCGACTTGCGCGAACAGAGAGGATTAAGGTGTCAACCCCTCTCAAACAGGGGTGTAGAAGTGTCGACCGGTGTTCCCGGTGAAAAGACCCGAGAGGAATATGGTGTCGACCGGCGTTCGCTAGTGTTGACCGATGGAAACCCGAGACAACCCAGGTGTCGACCGGTGAGTTTTAGTGTCGACCAACGTCAAGACCCGAGTGGAATGCAGTGTCGACCGGCGTTCGCCAGTGTCAACTGATGGAAACCAGAGACGACCCAGGTGTCGACCGGTCTCTGTAATTCTGTGTCTTAGAATGGTGAAGTTTATCTAAACCGATTGTTAAACGAGTCTTTCTGCTGCAGCTTTTTGTAATTAATTTCTGAGGGTGTCGTGTTGAGCCGTGGAACCAAAAGTTTCAATTTTTCGCGAGTTTTGTCGAGGTGAAGAGTGAGCATGTGGTGACGACCCGGGTCCGTATATGACTTGGGGCGTTAAAGATGTGGTATCGGAGCAGTGAACGAACTGGAAACAGGTATGTTTTCGGCGCGTTACAGGTGTCGACCAATGAAAAGACCAGAGAGTAATGTAGTGTCAACCAGCGTTTGTCAGTGTCGACCGATCAAAAATCCGAGGCAACTCAAGTGTCGACCGGCTCTTGCAGGTGTCGACCGGTCTCTATACTCTTATGTTTTAAAAGTGAAGTTTTCTTAAACTGATTTTAAACATGTTTACGCTGTGGCATTTATGTATATTTCTTTTGAAAGTTGTTTTGAGTCGAAAAATCAAAAGTTTTAAATTTTATACGAATTTTGTCAAAGGGAAAAGTGAGTGTACGGTTGACGACCCGGGTCCGGATATGACTCGGAGCGTCGTAGGTGTAATATCGGAGCAGTGAACAAACCGAAAAGGAGTAGGTTTTTGGAGCGTTACAATTAGGATTTCCATTCATAGTCAAAACAATCAAAAATTCAAAAGGATGAAAAAGAGAGAAATAGCAGTGTTTGGCCAAATGAAGAAACTAAACACTTTATGCTTTTCTATTGTCATGTGGCTCTCTCCTCCTTACTAGATGGTTCTCACTATAAAAAATACATAATGATCAAGCCTAATGTTCACCAAAAGATTCAAAATAAAATAAACACAAAGTTCCCTAATAGAGTGTTTTAGAATTGGCCATGTACTTGGATTATTTGGCTCCAAAATGTTGCAAGGTTTTTGGTACATTATTTCCTTTCATCTAGAGCTGATAAACGAGTCGACCGAGCTGAATCGAGTAAGAAGTAGTTTGACTGATCGAGACTAACGAGTTAAACGAGCTAAACTTAACGAGTTTACCGAATCTAACGAGTCGAGTCTAACAAGCCAGCCTGAAAAAATATCCACCCGAGGTAGCTTGCAAACTCTAGGCAGATCAATAAGCCTTACGAGCCTTAACGAGTCAAGGCTAATTAACCGAGCGTATATAAATATTTTCTACTTATATTAATATGATATAAGTTTTTTTTATAAAATTTTATTTAAAATTATAATAATTATTAATAATTATGTACCAACGATATTTACTCATTTAATTTAAAAAATTAATTATTAAAATATATAAAATTGAATGTATTAACAAAAAATTTATTTTAGACCATCTAATAAAGAATATCACATAAATATTATTTAAAATATTTTGATATATAAAAAGAAATTAGAATTTGAAAAAAATTACAAATTCGAAAAGAATTACAAGTTTGAAATAAATTACTTCAAATTACAAAAGAAATTCAATAAAAAGAATATCTAGTATTTAACATCCAAATTTGTAAACTACTCAAGAATTTCATCCTATTGTTGTTGATATATCGTCTTGGTATTGGTATAATCTTTGATACAAATGAGCGCCTCTACAAGGTCCAGTACAAGACTTGCTTTTCATTCATCATAAACATGTCCACCTATTCTAAAAGCATATTTCGATACTATAGTAGAAACATAAGATGTTAGTAGATCACGCAACATTATAGAAAGAATGAGATATATGGTAGAATGTTTTTTTCATCAATCTAAAGTATCAAAATTTTCATCTTGAGAAAAATAATAATGAGCGTAAAAATAAATATTGAGAAAAAAGTAGAATAATTTTCAGTTTGTAATTTACTTCATATATTATCAATACTATATTTTTGAATAAAACTATTTTCATCATCACCAACACTACTACTACTAGGATAACTATCGGGATGTGGAGATCATGAATAATAACAATTACATTGAAATATTTTGTTTCATACGAAGCATATAAATTGACAATTCCATTTGATATATCTTCACTAGCAATTAAACGTGTAATACATAAATTTGTAAAAATTTTATTGAACATAAAACATACTCTTTTTAATTTTAATGTTGGATTCATGATGCATGCATAATAAAAAATAAGAGCAATGTCATGCCAAATGTAACACTTTGAGAAACCCCACATTCCCGGTGCGCTACAGTGCATCTACACATTACACACTATGACACACTAAAACTTGACAAAACTCACTTAATTTAATAGTCCTTTCATTTTCAAATCATCTTCAAAAGAATATTTGTGAGTATGAAAACTTTTCGACCCGATTCGATAACTACCCGTACCCCGAAGAGGGAACACGAAATCCTCAATATAAAAATACGCAGCGGAAAAGAAAACAATTTAAAATAGTTTTAAAATAAACCGACAAGACTCTAAATCCTAGGAAGAGTCCAACGCACTCCTCGAACTACACAAATCCGTTACCGCGCACTCACGTCCCCACTTCGATGCGCCGCGCGCACCCTTTCGGTGCCGCACGCGCCAACTCAACGTCACCGCACCTCACGCACGCTCACAGCGCCGCGTGCCCCATGCACCCTGCCGCGGTACAGCACGTCCGCACGCACGCCCTCGCTCGGCGCCGCACGACCCGTGACCACCCGCAGGGCCGCGTGCCCCGCGCACCTGTGATCACGCCGCACTCTCACGTTCATCTACACTTCTCTAGCATTCACTGTACACATATCAACCTATTCCATATCCTTTCAACTCCCAACCCTTCTCCCAAAATTTCGGCATAGTAACGACTAAAAACTGGCTATCCCAAAATTTAAACCCTGCACACAGTTCACTAAACACCAACCATATATATCTATTAATCATCCAAAGGGTTTCCATAACACAAACAGGGTTTAAAGACAACGAAATTCATCAACTACAAATGAAAAAAATTCACAGTATAGAGCAATTCAAAGCTCCTACATGAAAAATATATGCATACGTCGCCAAAATCACACGCACTCTATCTACACCTATACACTGATGCATATACAACTCATCTCATCGACTGTACATCAATACGACAAAAGAGAAAATATCGGCAAACAAAACCAAGCCCCACCTACCATCCCCACGGGTCGGGCCGCCCTAACAAAATTCGCCGTCCGGTGCTCGGTCGCATGCCGCCAACCATCTTACGCCTTAGGACTAGGCTCTCGAGGCTCAGTAAGTAATGCGATATGAAAGTAAAAAGTCGTCAATGCAATGCTATCACATGCAGTCTCTACAGTCACACTCATGTTGTCGCATCTGTGACGTGTAGTGTAACCACAATAGGGTAAGGAGGGACCTAACGCCACCCTACACCCTGACACGTCGCCACCGTCCCGGACTCCCCATCAACGAGGCCCACAAGTTACACACACGCATCACCACACGGCAACCACATCAGGGTAAGGGTGTACCTTGCGCCACACTACATCCTGACACGTCGCCCCCGTCCCAGCCTCCCCAGCACGGAGCCACAATTGCCACACACACACGTTTCGCGACAGCCCAGCCAGCCCACTCCTCGAGCGGAATCCGCGACTGGTGAAGCACCGGCCCACACACTAGCGGGATCCGCGGTACCACTGCCACACGTCTCACCACATACTCAAAACATGTTCAAAATCATTTTCGTTCATGTTTTTAAAATATGATGCATGACAAACAATACGCACGCACACTACAATCAATCACACAAACCCTAAAGTTCTACAGTGTAGGCGCACTTGGGCAAAACGCATGCATGCACTACTTACCTGGCGTCCTAAGCTTGCTCGACGCACAGGTTCGCCAAAAGAAAGCCTCAACTTAAAATACAATCAATCTCTTGTCAGTATTTATCTCAAAATTCACCAAATAGCTAAAAATAACCTTCCTTAACTACACTTATGAAATTTCAACTGAAACGGGTCATCGGTTTGGTCCGGCCGAAAACCAGTCTAAAGTTCGGACGCGCATCACTTTTTCGCCCGTCAACAGAATCAAACGATTCAAATGACTAAACGTCCCCATGGAAACCTAGTTTAACATACTAAGATGGATTTTAAAACGGTAAGTCACAGACAGGCAAAAAAAGCTAAAACCTGAATCTACCATTTTTATCAAATTTCACATTTTCACTTCTCTTCAACCAAAACTCACTCGTAACTAGTTTTACGCATAAAAAACGGCTATGCTACTCTCACACGTCGCATTTCTATGAAAAACGCTCGCTAATTTGACTTGTACCAAAATCTGACATAAACTTCTGATGCGTATAACTTTCACGTCGGATATCGGAATCAAACGATTCCAGTGGCCATACGTCCCTTTAACAACCTATTTTAACTCACAAAACAGAATTTGAAACGATCAACCAAAGCCAGGCCGAAACGGCCAAAAACAGAATCTGTTTTTATAAGAAAAATAGCCAAAAATTCAACTTCGATCCATCTCGCCAATTCCTTCACCGAACAATCACATTTCGATCTACCAATGCATACATTCACAAATTTGGGGAGTTCCTAATTAAAAAATAGCTTGGCAGCACCAACAACTCTCACGGTTTTCTTCCCATGCTCGGCCATCAAAGCAGGGCAGGACCGAATGAGAGAATTCCCTGTTTCTCATTCGGTTCTGTCGCGAGAAGGCTGAGCCGCACACACACGCTCGCAAGGTCCTAAAACACCCTACAAAACGAGCTCTAATCGACAGAAATTTTAAGAAGAATTGAGTTTCCAAGTTCGGTCGACAGAAACCGAAACAGGGGAGAACTCACCTTCGGTTTTTCAGCGCGGGAAGGCAAAACAGCTTCTCTCTTCATCTCACCAGAGTACTCTGGGCGCCGACGTCTCTCCCTTGGCGGTCGGTCGTCGGCAGCTTCCCTTCCCCGACCTCTCTTGCTTTCTCTCTCAGGTCTCGCTCTCTTGGCCGCGCGACAACGCGGTGGAATGGCTTCCACCCGAAGTCATTCCACCTTTTTTTATTAAACTTTTAATTTAATTAAAAATTACCAAAATGCCCTCATATTTTTTTTAATCGTCCGTAAATTCGTTAATTTCGGGTACACCCGACTTTAAAATTTCGAAACCCACCACAAAACCAAACTCCAAGTCTTATAATTTCATTTTCCCGTTAAAATATTTTTCGAAACTCCAACTGAACTTAAATTAAAAGTTTCGAAAATAAAATTTAAAAATTCAAAATTTTCAGGTTATTACAGCAAGATTTATTAAATTTTTTTTTCATTTTATCAAGAATATTACTAAATTTATCTAAGATAATAAATTTCACGACGTTGATTTGTAACATCATAAAAAGATTTTAAAAAATAAAGAAAGATATTAGCAATATCACAACTAGACTTATCAAGTTTAATACGTTACATCTTATTATTAATAAAAACACAAATAACTTGACGATATGGCCTAACATTTTGCAATATCAAATAAGTTGAATTCCACTTATTATCGATGTCGATTTTTAATTTTCTTGGTTTAAATTTGGTAGCTATACAAAATTTTTATATTGTTGTTGTCTCGAATTAGAACAAATAATATAAGAAATTATGGAGCTAATTAATTCAATATGAGGTGAAATATATAACATATCTTCTTTAACAACTATATTTAAAATATGACACGCACATCTCATGTAAAAAAGAAAACCATGAGTAACATTTAATTGTAAATAATCATTAAATTGATAAATAACAACATTATTAGCATTAACATTATCAAGAGTTATACTAAAAATTCTATTTTTAGTAGAATATTCTTACAATCTTGTCATAATAAATATATAGATGGTGTTGCCCGAATGATAATATTCATAATTACAAAATCCTAAAATTCTTTTATTTAATTGTCAATATTCATCAATAAAATGAAATATTACAGCTATATAACCAACAACATTACATACACTTCATAAATAAAAATTAATCAAAATAGACATTAAATGAGCATTTGAAAAAAATGTAATTAATTCATTTTTCATATCGATAAACATTTTAAGAATATCATTTCTATTAATACTTCTAGGGACATGTCTAAAACTAGAATTATTATATTCTATTAATACTATCGATGAATGATATTTCTTGTGGTACAAGCTATGTTATTTCTTCTCTCATTCTATTTTGTGAATATGTGAAAATTTTACTACCATTAACATTTAGTTGAGATTGTGTTGAATATCATATTTTCTCATTTAAGTGACATTTTTTAAAATGTATACCAATGGTATTAGTAGAGCCATCGAAAATATAAAAATAATTTTTAGCACAATATTTACATTGGGCTCTAGTTTCTATCTTGTCTGCAATTTTAACATCTTTTAAATGAAAATGTTTTTATACATTCGAAGTTTTATGTTTTCTTTTTCTAGGTGAAATGAATGTCTGTGTAGATGACTTGCTCACAGAAAATGTAAAATTTAATTCTCTAATTTTCTCTATGTCATTGTTATTAATATTATAATTGCGAGTATCCATAATTAATAAAACTATATATAAATTAAATTTTTAATAATAAATTAATACTACAAAATCAATGTTCAACAAAAGCTTATAAGTGGTGTGAATTGATCAATTTGACGTATACAAAATTTAAAAAAAAATTAATGCAAAACAATTTAGCTAATATAACTATAATTAAAAAAATATGTAAAAAGATAAATTAAAATATAAATCGTTGAATAAGAAAAGAGTGAATTGTAATAGCGAAGTAGATCATGTCTTTTTCTTCTTTGTGACTTGCCCCTTTTTTCTTTCATTCATGATAATTAATGGATCTCAAAACTAATAGGCCAAATATGTAATACCTGGGATTTCTGTAAATTAATTTTTAGAAATTCGTATTGATAAACGGTGGAGTTTTGGTCGGAATCGAGAGCGGAGAATTTGTAATAGTAGATAAAAGATTATTTTGAAATTAATGAGGAAAAGAAAATTTTAAGAGACCGACCGAAAATGGACGGATTGACGGTTTAACTAATAGAATTAAAGAATGAGGGTAAAAAGTTAATTAATATTAATTATATTAAATAATATAATTAATTATTTATATTAAATAAGAAAGGAGAAGGAGAGAAGAAACCCTCTCGGTGATGTTCTTCTCCCCTTCCCCCGTAGTGAAAAATCCTCTCCTCCCCACACGAGAATTTCTCCCTTTGGCAATCCCCTCTCTATCAACGCAACACTCCCTCCATTTTACCCTCTAGTACAACAGTTTAATGTAGGTTTGAGTACTTGTAGTTTAGTTTTGGGTTAGGATTAGAGTTTGATAGAAATTGGTGGATAGAAATTTAGGATTTTAGAGTTGGAGCGTTTATTGGATTTGTTATTGGTTGTTGTGACGTTATTGATGATAAATGGGATGGGTTGGTGAATAAATTGTTAAGTTTTGCCCAAAGACAGAGAATGTAAGATTTTAAGCACTAAAATGAAACTGATTTTGAATTTCCGGCTTAACTACAAACGTTTGTGTTAGAAAATCTTTTGGTATGTTAAACTAGGTTATAAATGAGGCGTTTAGACTATTGAATCGAGTGATTTGGACAACCAATGCAAAAGTTATGCGTGTTAGAAGTTAGGTTGATTTTGGTCGAAATTCGGGTCAGTGATCCGTCTTAGTTAGGCTTTGGTGGAGTGAGCTAGTAGACGTAATTTTAGTACGTGAAATGAGTTATAAGATGAGTTTTTTTAATGTGAATTGTTATGTGATAAGTTGGGGCCGAGGAAGTAATAGAAATGAGCACCACGAAAAAGTAAGACGTCAGGTAAGTAGTGTATGCATGTGTTTTGCCTAGGTGGGCCTACACCAAGGAATATTAGGTTTCTTTTGGTTGATTGTGATGTGCGTGTGTATTATTTGACATATATCATGTTTTCTTTCAAAAATGGCACGAAAATGGTTTTGAACTTGTTTTGAGTCGATGGTGGTGAGGCACTTGGCAGTGGTACTGCGGATCCTGCTAGGGAAGTGAGTTGGTGCTTAACCAACTGCAGATTTCGCTCGGGGAGTGGGCTGTAGGTGTTGACGGTGATGATGATGGACAGTGGCTCCGTGAATCCTGCTCGGGGAGTGGGCTGGTGCATCACTAGTCACGGATTCCGCTCGGGGAGTGGTCGGTTGGGCTGTCGCGAAATGATGGACGGTGGCGCCGCGGATCCTGCTCTGGGAGTGGGTCGGTGCTTCACCAGTCGCGGATCCCACGGGGTGGGCTGGCTGAGCCGTCGCATGGCGTGTGTGTAGCTTGTGGGCCTCGTTGCTGGGGCGTCCGGGACGATGACAATGTGTCAGAGTGTAGCGTGACTCGAGGTTTACTCTCACCCTGGCTCGGCTACACTAAACGTCGCAGAGTTGTGACAACATGAGTTTGAGTGTAAAGACTGCATGTAATAAGATTGCATTATCGGTTTTATATTTCATATCGCACTATTTACTGAGCGTTAATTTTATATTGTGTTCCGTGGTATAGGTGTAGAGATTACTGCTAATGAGTTACGAGAACCTAAGTAGTACGAGTAGGCAGTTGGTAGCGTGCTACCATGTGCCAGCAGTTGGAGTTCATCAAGGCAGCCCGACCCGTGGAGTAAAGCCGGACGGTAGGTTTTGAGGGTTGTGTTTTGTAAAGTCTATGATGAGTGTATAGATTTTGAGGCATAGGTGGGTTTGCATGTTAATAGTCGGGATAGACGTATAGTCGTATTTTGAAACTATTTGAGAGATTTTGATTGAAGAATCCAGGTTTTTACTTTGTGGTTATAACCGTGGAAGTTTTCGTCGTTCGTCTTTCTTTGAACTGGTGTTTTCTTTAGGCTGCTGGTGCAAGGTGTCGACTGAAGCATCTAAGTGTAGACCGGTCAGTGTAAAATGAGATGTGAGTATCAACTGCGGGATTCAACTTGTGCGGGCAGAGAGCAGTTGAGTGTCGACCGGTGTCTGTAGGTTTCGACCAGTTAGTGTAAAGATGGTAGAAGTGTCGGTCGAAAGGTTCGACCAATGGAAACAGAGAGCATGAAAATGTCGACCTGTGAATACAGGTGTCGACCGCTCCTTATGACGAGCGTAGAAGTAAAGTTTTATTTAAACTGATTTTAATTGAGTATTCCGCTGCAACGATATTTAAAATATTTTTAAAAATGTCGTTTTAAGTTGAGAAACAAAAATTTAAATTTTTACTCAAATTTTTTCGAATCTGCTTGTGGGAGTAGTAGTCGTGAGCACGGGAACCGTGAGAATTTTCGAGATATTACAAAATATGCTCCATTTCTATTACAAATTGATTTCTTTTGCGTGACATTAAATGAACAATGAGGCAGTGTAATATTGCTACAACTTTTGGATAGTTGTATGCAAAATCATGGAAGTGCTTGGGTACATTAGATCTTAAAAGAATTTTATTTTATCAAGTGTTTGGTAAATTATAGTATTTAATTACTTTTTTGACACCAAATTTCATAAAGTATATGTTACTATTCTTGATAAAATTGATTTTTTTAAATAAATAAAAATTCATCAAATAATCTAAATATATATTGTGACACTAAAAAACCAATCTAAATAAAATGAGAAGAGAAGGATTGCTAAAAGAGAAATGCTTTCAAAAAAGAGAAATGTCTCCAAGCATTAGTTTTATCCGGAAGTTCAAACATTTGACTCAACTAATGAAGCCCGAAATGCAAGGCAAAAGAAAGATCCCGTGTAGATTACGATTTCCTTCATTTATAATTCATCTGCTTCCACGTGCAGATATTTTGTTAGATATAAATGTTATATAGTTTGTTTAACTTGAAGAACCGTCAAAGTCAACTAAGTCGTCGCCTCTTAAATTCCTACTAGTTTTAGGAAACGATCAGTGGAAAGAAACAACAGGAGGGAGCGAACCCATGTCCGTATGATTATAAATGAAGGAAATTGTGAGCAGAGAATTAAAAATGGGTAAGATGTTGGGTGTGAGCTTAATCTGGGCGGCCATGGTTGTGGCTCAGTTGCAGGGATTTCAAGGGTGTGTGGAGGAAGAAAGAGTGGGGTTGCTAGCTCTTTCTCCGATGGAAGGCGTAAACACGACTAGCGACTGTTGCCAATGGGTGGGCGTCAGTTGCAGTGCAACCACTGGGCGAGTTGAGAGACTCTCTCTTTATGAACTAAGAAAAGATGAAGCTTTAGGATCTATCTTGAACATTTCTCTGTTTCTTCCCTTCAAAGAATTGATGGTACTCGATTTATCCTCTTGCGACATTCGTGGTTTGCTACACCAAGCAGGTTTCCTCTCTCTCTCTCTCTCTCTCTCTCTCTCTCTCTCTCCCTCCCTCCCTTGAAGATGTTTTAATGTTGATTCCTAAATTTCTTTCATCTGCAGATTTTGTAAAGATTAGAAGCTTAAAATATTTGGATATCCGCAGCAATCGTTTGAATATCAATCTTCAAGGTAAACTCCCAAAAGTTATAATATAACTTTTGAACATCATTATATGAACATGGCTGAAGCTATTGACATTCCTTACCTGAAGCAGATGTCTGCAAAATGAACAACATTATCGAATTGAATTTGGGAGGTAACAGTATAACAGGCTCTCTTCCTGATTGCGTTGGCAACATGACTAAGCTTCAATTTCTCAACCTCGACGACAACATGCTAAGTGGAAACATACCACCAACCATTGGGAACCTCTCTCATCTTCGCTACTTATC
>CM039525.1:12654025-12855555 GCA_022433055.1 Begonia peltatifolia | reverse complement strand
GGGGGGGGGGGGGGGGGTGTTGGATTCTTTCCTAAGATTCCAAGTCTTACCGTTTTATCTTAAACTGTTTTAAATGGTTTTTCTTTTTCGCTGCGTATTTTTATATTAAGGACTTCGTGTTCCCTCTTCGGGACGCGAGTTGTTTTCGAATCGAGTCGAAAATTTTTCATACTCACAAATGTTCTTTTGAAAATGAAAGAGGTAATAAATTGAGTGAGTTATGTCAAGTGTTAGTGTGTGTGTGTAGTGTGTAGTTGCACCGTAGCGCACCGGGAACGCGGAGTTTTTTTTTCCGGGGTGTTACATAATCTCTCCAAATAATTTCAAATAGATATAATTCTACTCCAACTCCAGCTATAACCGTACCACACAACCGATATACTCAAAAATCTATACATCGGTGTTTAACTCAAAATGCTTACAAAATTCCACCACCCAACTTGCCATGGTAGTGTCGTCCCAGCATTTTCCGTCACCGGCATGTGACGTCTGCCACCAACACCATCCTAGGCCTGCCCATCAGCTAGCACTCACCGGAAAGCTTGTCGTCACCTACACCACGGAACACAAAACATAAGTCTAATACTTAGCAAGTATGGAGTATGAATTAAAACCAATGCACAACTCAACCACTAATACATGAAGTTTCTATGCTTGGTTTTGTTTCGTTTTCATTGTTATCATCTTTCACTTTCACGAGTGAGTCAAGCTAGCACCCGTCCCATCACACTTAAGACAGCCAAACCATGATCCACGGAGTGAGATTAGTGGCACACATCATGTTCACACACGGGACGACCATACATAACCTCCTCCCAACAACGATCATAGAACTCTGTAGTGCTTTCTCACTAGCACGTTAATGAAGAGACGTTCACAAACCGTGTCATCTTACGTACTTTCATCCATGGGAACCCCCTAGTGCTTTCTTACTAACACGTTAACGATAAAGCGTTGCCTATGCGTGACATCTTTTCTTATCTGATTACGTTTTATATGCACAATTCAAAACATGCTCAAAACTCGTTCTTTCGTAGTTCAAAACCATGATGCATGACAACACATATGCACGACAAACTTACCAAACAACAAAACAACAATCAAAACAAACAAACAATCCTACCATTCCTTGGTGTAGGCCCGAAAGCAAATCACAAACAGTACATCATTTACCTGGCGTCCTTGAAATCTTCTTGTACTTCATAACTTCGTACTTTAACTGGGAATACCTATAAAATTATACATCCATCAATTCTAACTCATTAAATTCATAGTTTCTTAGCTTGAAAGTCTTAACTCATACCAAAACCAAAACTCTTCATTAAACCTGAATCCCACATAATCTCTGACCAACTTCGAAAATTCACAACCTCTACAATACTCGTCCGAATTGGACGATTCAAAGTACTACAGGTTCCTTAGGACGTCTAGTTTCCTATGGTATCATCCATTTTCTAATTGGATGTCCACAACCTTACCGGACGTGGCCAAACAGACACCATTCCAAAATTCGTATATTCGGCAAATCAACCAGTCAATCTTTCCCATCTAATCTCGAAATCTACTCTTACGTCTAGCTGAAGCACCAACCTACGGATAAAATTCAACTATACACTCAATTTCCCCTATCTCCCTCCTAGATTTTCACCAAATCTCCCGATACGCTTACTAACTTTGCTTTTGTCGCTAAAAACAACTAACATACTAATTGCCTACTCAGTATTAACTAAAACTTACCGTAATTTGAAGAAACGGAGAAGGATCGGTTGAACGTCGCCGAAGCCCTCACGGGAGAACGAAGAACACAGGGAAAAACGTCTAGGAAGAAGAAGAACACCGATGTTGTTCTTCTAATTTTTTTTTGTATAAAATAATACCTAATTACCAAACTGCCCTCAACTCTTAACCGTTTAATAAATCTGTCATTCAATCCAATTTCAGTTGAATTCTTAAATTTTTCTCTCTACCATTAGCCCCGAAATAATGTTTTACTTAAAGACAGAAATTTCTCGTTATCAATTCTGATCAATATGCCACCGATCATAATTACAAAAATCTGAAATTAATTCCAACAAAAATTCTGGGTATTACAGAAACATAGTGTCTACTGGTGTTCCCAGTGTCGACCGATTAAAAATTTGAGACAACCCAAGTGTCGACCGACGTTTACAAGTGTCGACCGGTTGCTCTGTTATATGTTTTATAAAAGGAAGTTCTATTTAAACCGATTTTAATCAATGTTTTCCGATGTCGTTTTAGTTCGAAGAATAAAAGTTTTAAAATTTTATGCAAAATTTACGAATACGAGTGAAATAGGGAGTAAGTGGAGAACCGGTCCAAGGTGGACCAGGGACGTCCATGAGTTGGTATCAGAGCAGTAAACGAACCAGAAACGGGTGGGTTTTCAAGGTGTTACGATAAATATATTTGGCATCTTAGACTCAGTCATATTAATTTTGATAGAATTAACAAACTTGTTTAAGATGGTCCTTTAAAAGATCTAACTGTTGGATCTTTACTTGTTTGTGAAACATGTCTAGAAAGTAAAATTACCAATAGGTCTTTTATTGGAAAGGGCCAAAGAGCTCAAGGAACACTTGAGTTAATACATTCAGATGTATGTGGTCTAATATCAACAAGTGCCAGAGGTGGCTTTGAGTAATTTGTGACATTTATAGATGATTACTCAATATATGGATATGCTTATCTAATTCAGCTTGAATTTGAAACTTTTAGAAAATTTTAAGAATTTAAAGTTAAAGTTGAGAATCAAATAGGTAAGACTATCAAGTGTGTTCAATCAGATCGAGTAGATGAGTACCATGACAAAGAATTCAAGGATTATCTATTCCAACATTGAATACTATCCCAACTAACAGCACCAGGCATGCCTCAGCAAAATGGTGTTGCTGAAAGAAGAAATCATACATTGCTCAATATGGTAAGATCCATGATGAATTATTCTTCTCTTCCAAAATCGTTTTGGGGATTTGCTTTACAAACAACAACTTACATATTTAATGTAATTTCATCTAAGTCTATCGTTGATGATTTTCTACACCTAATGCAAGTGCATGTGTAACTAACAAAGTAATAAAGAGTAAATAAGAATCGATCCCACGAGTATAATTTTAACTAAACTTAATTGCAATAAAAATTATATAAAATAAAGATGAGTAATATCGTCAACACCTACACCATAGAACACACAATATAAGTCTAACGATCAGTAAGTAGTACAATATGAAATTCCTATCACATGCAGTTCTACACTCACATTCATGTTGTCACATCTGTGATGCGTAGTGCAGCCGCACCATGGTAAGGAGGAACCTAGCGCCACCTTACACCCTGGCGCGTCGCCACCAGCCCGGACTCCCCAGCAACGAGGCCCACAAGCTACGCACACGCATCACCACACAGCAACAACATCAGGGTGAGGGTGTACCCCGCGCACACTACATATTGACACACCGCCCCCGTCCTAACCTCCCCAGCAACAGGGCCACAATTGCCACACACACATTTCGCGACAGCCCAGTCGGCCCACACCTCGAGTGAAATCCGCAACTGGTGTTGCACCGACCCACACACTAGTAGGCTACATGGTACCACTGCCCATCATCCTCACCGTCAATACATACACGCCGCGTGATGGCCTAGCTGGCCCATTCCTCGAGCGAAATCCACGGTTGGTTAAGTACTGGCCCATACACTAGCCTGATCCATGGTACCACCGCCACGCGTCTCACCACTTACTCAAAATATGCTCAAAACCATTTTCTTTCCCTCATTTTTTTTCAAAAAAAATGATGCATGTCAAACAATACATACGCACACACAATCAATCACTTAAATTCTAAAGTTCTACGGTGTAGGCCCACTTGGGCAAAATGCATGCATGCACTACTTACCTGGCGTCCTAAGCTAACTCGACGCACAACTTCGCCAAAAAGTATCTCAACCTAAAACACCAACAATTACTCATCAATCTTCACTTTAAAATTTACCAAATAAGTTAAAAATAACATTCCTTAACTAAACCCATGAAATTTGAACTAGAGCGGGTCACCAATTTGGTTCGGCCGAAAACTAGCGTAAAGTTCGGACGCGCATAACTTTTGCTTCCGTTAACAGAATCGAGTGATTCAAGAAGCTAAACGTTCCCTTAGTAACCTAGTTTAACATACTAAGACGAATTTTATAACGGTAGGCCGCAGCTAGGTGGAAAAATCCCAAAATCAAATCTGCCATTTTTATCCAATCTCACATTTTCGTTTTATTCAACCAAAACTCACTTAAAACTAGTTTTACGCATAAAAAACGGCCATGCTACTATCACACGTCACAATTCTATGGAAAATGCTCACTAATTCGACTCGGACGAAAATCTGGCATAAACTTCCGACTTGCATAACTTTTGCGTCGAATATCGGAATCAAACGATTCCAACGGCCATACGTTCCTCTAATAACCTAATTTAACCTACAAAAATAGAATTTAAAACGATCAACCAAAGCTAGGCCGAAACAGCCAAAAACAGAAACTGGCCCTACACAAAACAAAGATCCAATTTTGATTTCAATTCAAATTTCACAATTTCTATACACACCTAGGCACATTTCACTCATACACTTCAGCCAAACTCACCGGAAATGAATGGAGGCCGAGCACCAAGCTCGGCCAAAACAGGAAACCGACAGGGCTCACCTTCGGTTTCCCTCAATTCACGGCATCTCCTCCTAATCCATTCCAACATTGCAGTCAATTTCCCCGAAAACAAAAGGAGGCCGAGCACTAAGCTCGGCTAAAACAAAACAAAAACGGAACAGGGCAGCAAAAGGGGAAGAGTTTACCGAGGGTGTCGTTTTGCACTCGGTCGGAAGGAGAACAAGACACAGCAGAGCGCCTAGTCGCCGACGGTTCTCCCACGCTTACGCTCGTCGGCCGTCGACCGGAGCTTGGAGCTTTCTCTTCCTCTCTCGCGTCTCCCTCTTCTCGGGCATTCGGGTTGCACAATGCGTGAAGTGGAATGGCTTCTTCATGAAGCTATTCCCCTTAATAGGTTTTTTAAATTAATTAATTTACCAAAATGCCCTCACGTGTTTTTATCGTCCATAACTCCGTTAAATTCTCATCCTCTCGACTTTAAAATTTCAAAAACCATCACAAAACTAGACTCTGAATTTTATAACTTAATGTTAAAATATTTCTCGGAACTCCAACCGATTTTAAATTAAAAATTTCATAAATTAGATTTTAAATCCAAAATTTTTCGGATTATTACAGTCGAACTTGCCAAGTTTGGTCGACCACTAAGCCTATCGATCACCATTCCTTCACAAAATCTGTTTAAAACCTTAACTTTCCAAAAACAACTAAACTTCGACTCAACGTTGAAAATAGCAAAAACATGCACTTTCCAATCAATTCAAAACCATTATATACTTCAAAACAACTACAAAAAGTTTGAAATTCATTTACACTTCAAATCGAGTTACAATGACTCCGACTAAACTCGAAATAAACTAAACTCACTTACATACCCCCACCTTGGTCAAAACGCCCTAACAGTTGGCTGGATCATTAACGAGCGTACTACTCCAACTGCTTTCTAGTCCTGGGAACACTCTGAGTATTCACTAGCTATCGCTTCGTCACATATATCACAGAACTCATCTACTGGCCTAATGCTAAGTAAGTAATGCACATAAAATTATAACACTGAAAACAAACATATTCTAACATATACAATTTCTCCAGTTTCGTCTCTACTTTCGTTTTTGTCTCTTTCTTACATCTTCTTTATCTTTTTACTTCTAGTTTCTTCTTTACGTGTTATATCAAGGTGACATACCTCATGGTCTACTTCACGGGACAAGTCCAACTTTGATCTAGTAAAGTGACACACTTCGCGGTCCACCTCTCCAGACAAGGCCAGCACGTAAAGCGGAGGAAGAAGTGATAAACCTCTTGGTTCACCTCTCGGGACAAGGCCACCACGTAAAGCAGGGAAAGAAGTGATACATCTTGCGGTTCATCTCACGGGACAAGACCACTCAACCCCACCTTCATTATCTTCCTACGTATCTTCTCATTTCGTTCACCACACCTTATTGTTTTGTGTAATAAAAACATGAAAATTTTTGTTTCGTTCTCGTACTTTAAAACCATGATGCATAATCACTAAAGTATAACATAAAATAAATGTGCATACAACCTACAAAATTATGATGGAGGCCCGAAGGCAAAAGCACCTACTACACTACTTACCTAGCATGCTTAGCAATTCGTCGTTCATAGATAGCTCGCTAAACTGGAAAACCTATAAAACCACACATAATCAATTCTACTTTCCTTCCAACTAGTAAAACTCTAAAGGAAATCACAATTTAACTTCTAATCTATCTAAACCCGAATTCCAACTCAATTCCCGACCAACCTTCAAAAATGCATAACTATTCTAATACTCGTCTGATTTGGACGATTCGAAATCCTACAAACTCCCGAGGACGTCTAATTCTTAATAGTCTAATCAAATTCCTAATCCAACACTTACAACTTGACTGAATGTGGTCGAGCAGAAACTGTTCCGTAACTCGAGTTCTTCGGTTATTCAAACACTCAATATTCTCCATAAAAACCCATAACCTACTCCTACTTCCAGCTTAAACACCATACACAGATAAAATCGACTACAAATCTCAAAATCTCGTATCTCCTCCTAGGTTTCACAAAACTACCCAATACTCTCTCTAACTTCATTTTTAACACTAAAAACAACTAAAAGACTAACTATCTATTAACAACTAACTAAAACTTACCAAAAATCTAAAAATTGATGGAGAATCGAAGAGGATCGCCGCTTGTCGTCGCTGGAAAAGAAATTACCAAGGGAGGAAGATTTCACGCGGGTGGGAGGGGGATGAACACTGAAGGGGGGAAGGGGTTTCACGATCCTTCTTCTCTTTTCCCCCCATTTTTTTAATAATAATAATAATAACAATAACCTAATTACTAAATCACCCTCAACCTTTAACCGTTTAATCAAACTATTATTCACTTTGCTTCCGGTAGAAATCTTATAAATCCATCTTCTCATTAGCTTCAAAATAATATTTTACTTAATGGTAGAAATTCTACACTCTCGATTCCGACTAAAACTCTGCCGATTACCTATACGAAATTCTGAAAATTATTTTAACAGAAATTCTGGGTGTTACATTCTTAGTTTACGTCTAGAAGCAGCAAGCCTTTCATAATTTGTTGTTGATGGATGTTACTCTTTGCCGATGCTGCAGCTCCGCTTGCAGTATTTGGATCGTGTGATTTTTTTTTTGGTTCCCCATCTTCATCAGCTTTTTCTTCCCCTGGTTTGCTCAACACTATTCTCTTTACTGCCAAAGGAGTAATACCAAATGTTGGGGCAAGTTTCTCTTTATGTTCTTCATAAATTACTCTAACAAGTCCACAAAAACCTGTTATTAGAGAAGGACGAAGAAATTGCTCCTTTGGCCTCAACGCATTAGCATATAAATTTTGATAGATAATCATCCTAATCTTAACTTGTTTCCCAATCAGAATACAGAAGAGTAAAATAGCTCTATTTTTAGTCACGTGTTGTCCGTGAGAAGAAAGTAATAAACGACTTTTAAGAAAATGATATCACAATCTGGCTTTCAGTAGGAGTGAAATTTAAGGGAGCGAGAAGGATCCTGTTCTAGAAATAACCCATTCAGTGTCGAGTTCAGCAATCTCTTTCAGGTACGTTGGTGAATGATTGTCAACATGAGCATAAAATTCATCCTCCACATCTTCTAAATTGTAAAAAGAATTTATGGCTACAGGTGAATTCTTTACTTTTTGTTTCCTAACTCTTACCGTTTGGGATAGCTCACCTTCAAAATTCGCAAACCAGAGTCATTATTACATCTTCTAGAAAAGCACAGAACATTGTCCAGTGGCGCTCTTGAATAATCGTAGTGACATAGCTCTGGTACCCTATATAATTTCCGTTCGAAATTACAAAACATTTCACCACCGCAAAGGTCCTCTGTTTCTTCCATTGTTCATATCGAAGTTTTACGACTTTGAAGATGAATTCCGACTGAGGAGACTGAACATTTTTTTTCCAAAGCTTTTGGGTCTCATCTTTGTCTCTGATAACCTGTAAAGGGAAAAATCTTATGGTGAGAATTTTTCAAGGGTTGGTGTAGCATTTATAAGGCAAAAGAAAGGAGAATTTCAAATTTGAAAAAAAAAATTTTAGTTTTGATGAAATTTGGGCTAAATACTTTTCTAGCGGGAGCGGTAAAATGAAATTAAATAACTAGTTTAATAAATAAATCTAATTATTTAATTCTATTTATTTGACTCTTCATTTTTTTTTATTGTTTGTGATGCTACAACAAACATTATAGCATCAACATTTTTTAGCAAAAGTTAAAAGAAACAAAAGGATATCGGAAATTGGGTTGCCTCTCAATAAGCCCTTGATTTTTAAGTACTTAGCCTGACTTTTTTATACTTCATATTGCTTGTTTTGTCCTTTAGAAAAATTGACATAATTTTTGTTGATTTTTCTTTCAGATATAGCTTCACTCTCTGGCCATTGACTTTAAAACTTTGACTGGTTTTTTCATCTTGTAATTACAAGGTGCCATATGGATAAACTTCTATCACTTCAAAAAGGTCAGACCACCAAGATTTTAACTTCCCTAGAAAAAGCTTCAATCTTGAATTAAAAAGTAAAACTGCTTGACTTTATTCAAAAACGCATTGTTGTATCTTTCTGTCATACCATCTCTTTACTTTTTCTTAGAAAATTCTAGCATTCTCATAAGCACGCATCATCAGTTCTTTCAATTCTTGGAACTGTAAAAACCAATTTCTTCCTGCCTACTGTAAATCTAAATTTAATGTCTTAATTGTCTAATAAGTTTTATGTTCAAGTTCCATAGGTAAGTAGCTGGTTTTTCCGTAAATCAAATTTATAGAGTAGTGACCAGAGGGTTTTATAAGCTGTTTTGAACGCCCATAACACATCATTCAGTTTTTTAGACCAATTTTTTCTATTGGGATTCACCACTTTTTTTCAGATGTCTTTTTCTTTCTCACTTAGAAACCTCTACTTGACCATTACTTTATGGGTGATATGTCATAGGTCACCTTATGTCTGACTCCATACTTTCTAATAATCTATTAGAAGATCTATTACAGAAGTGAGATCCTTCATCACTAATAATTGCTCTAGGTGTTCCAAATCTTGTGAAGATATTCTTTTGTAGAAATTTAAGAACACTCTTTCCTTCATTGTTTGTCAACGTTACTGCTTATACACATTTTGAAATATAGTTTACAATCAAGAGGATGTACTGATTACCAAAAGATGTTAGAAATGTTCCCATGAAATCAATTCTCCATACGTCAAATATTTCAATCTCTATAATATTAGTAAGTGGTAGCTCATGTTTTCGAGTAATATTTCCTACCCTTTGGACCTGTCACATCTCTTCACAAAATATTGGCATCCTTAAAAAGAGTGGGCTAGTACAAACCTAATTGTAGAATTTTTGTAACTGTGCACGTATTTCCATATGGTGCTGCATGACATTGCTGTAACACTGAATCCATTTCTTCCTTCGGAACGCATCTTGTAATAACCCGGGAATTTCAAATTTTATTTTTAATTTCTGAAATTTTTAGTTTAATCCCGGTCGGAGTTTTGAGAAATATTTCAACGGGAAAGATTTGAATTATAAAACTCGGAGCCTACTTTTGCGATGTTTTTCGGAATTTAAAGTCGGGAAGTCGAGAAAGTTACGAAATTTCGGACGATTGAAGCACGTGAGGGCAATTTGGTAATTTGTATTTATTTTAAAATTTAAAAAAAAAAAATTGTAAAACACTCAAATGGCTTCGCGAGGAAGCCATTCAGTTGTTTCCTCTGTGCACCCGAGAGAGAGCCGAGAGAGAAGACGACCGGGAGCAGGGCGATCGTGTGCTGGAGTCGGAGCTGCGACGGCCGACGAGCACGAGTGTGAGGTGTGAGTTGCGAGCAGGGGCTGCTATTCCGACGAACCGGAGCCGTTCGGTTCCAGCAACTCGAGTTCCCGAAGTGAAAGCCGAGTGTTCGGCCGACGACCCCGAGGGGCTGGTTTCCGACCAATTCTGCCGCCAACGACCAGACTTGTTGCTGGAGTCCTTCTCCCACTCGAGTGCCGGACGCCACCACTTGGTAAGTCCTCTCCCTTTGCTGTCCTATCCGTATGAACCGAGACTGAGGTTCAGCTCCTCTTCGTTTTTTTTCTCTCTTTGTATTTGGCTGCAAATGTGAGGGGATTGAGAGGGTGAGTGTGTAGGTTAGCAAGTGGACAGCAGGAGACCGGTGAGAGGGAGGGAGGCCGAGGGTGAAGGTTGAGCCAAAATTCAGACTTTGTGCTTGAATTTCTGATTTTTGGGTTAGATTGTACTTAATAGGTGAAATGTGAGTGTTCGGTGCAGAGAACTTGCGGGATTTGCCCGAAGTTGAGGTTTCGGCTATTTTTCGTATAAAAACAGCTTCTGTTTTTGGCTGTTTTGGCTAGGCTTAAGTTGATCATTTCAAATTCTGTCTTTGTGGGTTAAAATAGGTTGTTAAAAGAACGTGTGGCCACTGCAATCGTTTGATTCCGATATTCGACGCAAAAGTTATGCGCGTCGGAAGTTTATGCGGGATTTTGGTTTAAGTCAAATTAGTGACCGTTTTTCGTGGAAATTCGACGTGTGAGAGTAGCATAGCCATTTTGATGCATATAACTAGTTGAGAGTGAGTTTTGGTTGAAGGGAAGTGAAAATGTGAAATTTTAATAAAAATGACAGATTCGGTTATTGGCATTTTTCCCCTATCTGCGGCCTACCGATTTAAAATCTGTCTTGGAATGTTAAACTAGGTTCCTAAGGGAACGTTTAGCCACTTGAATCGCTCAATTCCGTTGGCGGACGCAAAAGTTATGCACATCCGAACGTTGGGCTGGATTTCAGCCAAACCGAACCAATGAACCGTTTTAGTTGAAATTTCGTGAGTGAAGTTAGAGAAGGTTGTTTTTAGCTAGTTGGTAAATGTTGGGATAAATACTGATGAGAAATTGGTTGTGTTTTAGGTTGAGGCTTCCTGTTGGCAAAGCTGTGCATCGAGCGAGCTTAGGACACCAGGTAAGTAGTGCATGCATGTGTTTTGCCCAAGTGGGCCTACACTGTAGAACTTTAGGGTTTATGTGATTGATTGTGGTGTGCGTGCGTATTGTTTGACATGCATCACGTTTTTAAAAGCGGGAACGAAAATGATTTTTAGCATGTTTTGATGTACGAGGTGAGACGTATGGCGGTGGTACCGCGGATCCCGCTAGTGTGCGGGCCAGTGCTTCACCAGTCGCGGATCCTACTCGAGGGGTGGGTCGGCTGGGCCGTCATGCGGCGTGAATGTGTTGATGGTGAGGATATGGGCAGTGGTACCGCGGATCCCACTAGTGTGTGGGCCGGTGCAACACCAGTCGCGGATCCTACTCGAGGGGTGGGCCTGCTGGGCTGTCGCGAAACGTGTGTGTGTGGCAACTGTGGCCCCGTACTGGGGAGGCTGGGACGGGGGCGACGTGTCAGGGTGTAGAGTGGCGCGAGGTACACCATTACCTTGATGTTGTTGCCATGTGGTGATGCGTGGGTGTAGCTTGTGGGCCTCGTTGCTGGGGAGTCCGGGACGGTGGCGACGTGTCAGGGTGTAGGGTGGCATGAGGTTCCTCCTTACCCTGGTGCGGCTGCACTACGCGTCACAGATGTGACAACATGAGTGTGAGTGTAGAGACTGCATGTGATAGGATTGCATTGTCGGCTTTTACTTTCATATCGCATTACTTACTGAGCGTTAGACTTATGTTGTGTGTTCTGTGGTGTAGGTGCTGACGATACCGCTGGTGAGCCTCGAGTGCCTAGTCCTGAGGCGTAGGATGGTTGGCGACGTGCGACTGCGGCACCGGATGGCGGACTTTTGTTAGGGCGACCCGACCCGTGGAGATGGTAGGTTGTGGCCTGGTCGGTTTGCGGGTTTTCTTTCTTTTGCGGTGATTATGTACGGGGGATGGGATTGGTTGTTGTATATGCGTCAGCATATAGGTATATGGAGTGCGTGTGATTTTGGTACCGTACGCAGATATTTTTCATGTTAGAGAATGATATTACTCTATACTGGAGACTTTCTTCATTTGTATTGGATGGATTTTCGTCGTCTTCTTACTCTGATTTGGTTATGGTGATTTCTCTAGATGATGGATAGATAAACATTGTTGGATTATGGTGAATTGTGTGCAGGGTTTACATTTTTGGGATAGTCAGTTTTTAGCCGTTACTCTGCCGAAATTTCGAGAGAGAGGCTGGGAGTCGAGTAGATAAGAAATAGGTTGAGGTGTGTGAACAGTAAATGGTAGAAAAAGGTAGATGAGTGTGGAAGTGCGGCGTGATCGCAGGTGCGCGGGGCACGCGGCCCTGCGGGTGCACACGGGTCATGCGGCGCCGGGTGAGGGCGTGCGCGCAGGCGTGCTGTACAGAGGCAGGGTGCGTGGGGCACGCGGCGCTGTGAGCGTGCGCGAGATACAGTGACGTTGGGTTGACACGTGAGGCACCGCGAGGGTGTACGCGGGGTGTCAGAGTGGGGACGTGAGTGCTTGGGACCGGACTGTGTAGTTTGTGGGGTGCGTGGGATTTTTTTTCTAGGATTTCAAGTTTTATCGTTTTATCTCAAATTGTTTTAAATGGTTTTCTTTACCGCTCCGTAGTTTTATGTTGAGGACTTCGTGTTTCCTCTTTGGGACGCGAGTTTTTTTTTTTAAAATCGAGTTGAAAAATTTTCATACTCACAAATGTTCTTTTGAAAATGATTTGAAAACGAAAGGGGTATTGAATTGAGTTAGTTAGGTCAAGTGTTAGTGTGTGTGTGTGTAGTGTGTAGATGCACTGTAGCGCACCGGGAACGTGTGGGTTCTCGGGGTGTTACACATCTCCTCAACAGTTGGTCAGTGCATTGTTTAAAGAGGAAAGGTTCATCCCAAAATTATTGTTTCACATCTTTCAAAAACTTTTTTCTTTGCTGATATTGCATATTAAGAGGAATGATATCACTTACAATGTAGTTGATAAAATCTGTATACCATGGCACTAAAGATACGTCCATTTTTAACATCTGTTCATTGGGAAATGTTTCTTTTACGCTTTCTTCATGTTGCTCTTCGCTCATATTTTCCAGGCGAGATAAATGATCTGCAACTTGGTTCTCGCAGTCTTTCCTATCGTGGATTTCCAAATCGAATTCTTGAAGAAGTAATACCCAATGGATTAGTCTTGGTTTAACATCCTTTTTTGTAACCAGATATTTGATGGCTGCATGATCATTATCAGTGTACACAATCACCTTTGTTCCTAACAAATAGGCTCTGAATTTATCAAAAGCAAATACTGCTGCGAGTAACTCTTTCCCTATAGTTGTTTAGTTTTTCTGAGCATAATTGAGGGTTTTGCTGGCATAGTAAATGGAATGGAATACTTTATCTCTCTTAAGTCCCGACACTACTACTATAGTATAATCACTAGCATCGCACATCAGAATAAATGATATAGACCAATCGGATGCTACTATCACAAACGCAATTATTAATATCTGTTTCAACACATTAAAAGCTTCCAAACAGTTTTTGTCAAAGTTGAATGAAGTATTCTATTACAGTAACATGTATAAGGATTTAGAGATTTTTGAGAAGTCATTGATGAAATGACGATAAAATCCTACATGGCCTAAAAAACTTCGAATCCCCTTTATTGACTTCGGTGGATGTAAATTCTCAATGATTTTTACTTTCGCCTTATCCACTTCTAAACCATTTTCTGAGACTCGATGCCCCAATACTAACTCCTCAGGAACCATAAAATGACATTTCTCCCAATTTAACACCAAGTTCGTATCCTGGCATCTTTTCAAAACTCGCTCCAAATTTTTCAACATGTTTTGAAAGACTCTCCAACAATAGAGAAATAATCCATAAAAATCTTCAAGAATTCTTCGACCATGTCTGAAAATATTGCTATCATGCAACGTTGGAAAGTTGCTGGACATTGTATAATCCAAAAGGCATTATCTAAAATGCAAAAGTTCCATAAAGACATGTAAACGTAGTTTTCTTTTGATCTTCATGAGCAATCGTGATTTGATTATATCCTGAATATCCATCAAGGAAACAATAAAATTGTTTACCAGCCAACCTTTCTAGATTTGATTAATAAACGGTAGAAAAAAATTATTTTTACGTGTGGCCTTGTTTAATTTATGATAATCCATGCAAATTCTCCATCCTGTTACTGCTCTCGTTGGAATCAACTCATTCTTTTCATTGGACATAACTGTTATCCCACCTTTCTTTGGAATACATTGAACTGGGTTAATCCATGAACTATTTGAAATTGGGTAAATAATTCCATCATCCAACTATTTGATAATTTTCTTCTTCATAACTTCCTTTATTACTGGATTCAATCTTCTCTGTTGCTCCATAGATGAGTATCTTGTGAATACAAATACTAGGACTAATCCCTTTAATATCTCTAACTGTTCATGCCAAAGTCTGTTTATAAGTTCTCGACACTTGAAGTAATTTTTTCTTTTGCGTGGTTGTCAAAGTAGCCGAAATAATAACAGTAACGGTCTCCTTGAGTCTTAAAATTGTATATTTGAAGTTAGAGGGTAGTTGTTTAAGCTCCAGTGTTGGCGCGTCTTCAATGGATGGCTTAAGAAATTCAGGTTTATTTTCCATTATTACTAATGCTTCAAACTATTTCCTATAGCCTCGGGAAATCAACTTTGTTTCTTCTATTTTCTTTTTTTTTCTGATATAATAAAACAATCTTCTTCTTCATAATGATACTACATGACTTTTAAAACGTTGAAGGTAACATATTGATCATTCACCCTCATGGTGAGTTTTCCTTTTTGAACATCGATTAACGTTCTTCCTGAGGCTAAGAAGGGTCTTCCCAGTATGATGGGCACTTCACGCTCTACTTCATAATAAAAAATAGTGAAGTCTGCTGAGAAAACAAATTTATCTACATTTACGAGTACGTCTTCTATCTTCCTTTGGGGATAAGTTAATGACCGATCAGTGAGTTGCAAAGCAACCATGGTAAGTCGAGCTTCTCCTATTCCCAATTTCTTGAAGATGAACATGGGCATTTGTAATAACCCGAAAATTTTAGATTTTTAAATTTTATTTTCGAAACTTTTAATTTAAGTTCAGTTGGAGTTTCGGAAAAACTGTTTTAACGGGAAAATTAAATTATAAGACTTGGAGTTTGGTTTTGTGGTGGGTTGGAAATTTTAAAGTCGGGTGTACCCGAAATTAATGAAATTACGGACAATTAAAACACGTGAAGGCATAATTTTAAAAAAATTTATATGGTGGAATGGCTTCGGGTAGAAGCCATTCCACCGTGTTGTCACGCGACAAAGAAAGGGAGCGAGAGAGAGGTCGGGGAAGGGAAACCACCGACGACCGACTACCGAGGGAGAGACGCCGGTGCCCAGAGTACTCCGGTGAGCTGAAGAGAGAAGCTGTTTTGCCTTCCCGCGCTGAAAAACCGAAGGTGAGTTCTCTCCTGTTTTCGGTTCTTTCGACCGAGCGTGGAAGTTCGGTTGTTCTTGAACCGCCGACGGTTAGAGCTCGGTTGTTGGGGCATTTTAGAACCGAGTGTGTGTGTCTTCTGGAGCCAGTGTGTGGTTCGGCTCTCCCGCGACGAAATTGACCGAGAACAGGGAGTTTCCCTTCGATTTTGTCCTGCTTAGATGGCTGAGCGTGAAATTGTTCTTACCTCTAAGTCTCTGAAATTTCATGTTAGAATTTGATAGGGATAGAAGTGAATTTTATGGTGCAATGGGCGGGTTGAGAAATGCACGATTTTGGTGTAGAGAACCGTGAGGGTTTTTGGTGCTGCCATGCTATTTCTAATTAGGAACACCCCAAATTGTTAATGTATGTATTGGTAGATCGAAATGTGATTGTTCGGTGAAGGAATTGGCGAGATTGGATCGAAGTTGAATTTTTGGCTAATTTTCGTATAAAAACAGACTCTGTTTTTGGCCGTTTTTGCCAGGCTTGGGTTGATCATTTTAAATTCTGTTTTTGTGGGATAAATTAAGTTGTTAGAGGGACGTATGACCACCGGAATCGTTCGATTCTGATATCCGACGCAAAAGTTATGCGCATCGGAAGTTTATGTCAGATTTTGGTCCAAGTCAAATTAGCGAGCGTTTTTCATAGAAATTCAACGTGTGAGAGCAGCATAGCCGTTTTATATGCGTAAAACTAGTTGCGAGTGAGTTTTGGTTGAAGAGAAGTGAAAATGTGAAATTGGATACAATAGTAGATTCGGTGTTTGGTGTTTTTTACCTGTCTGCGGCTTACCGTTTCAAATCCGTCTTAGTATGTTAGACTAGGTTTCCAAGAGGACGTTTAGCCACTTGAATCGTTCGATTCCGTTGACGGGCGCAAAAGTTATGCGCGTCCGAACCTTAACATGGTTTTCGGCCGGACCAAACCGATGACCCGTTTCAGTTGAAATTTCATGAGAGTAGTTAAGTAAGGTTATTTTTAGCTATTTGGTGAATTTTGAGATAAATACTGATGAGAGATTGGTTGTGTTTTAGGTTGAGGCTTTCTTTTGGCGAAACTGTGCGTCGAGCAAGCTTAGGACGCCAAGTAAGTAGTGCATGCATGTGTTTTGCCCAAGTGGGCCTACACTGTAGAACTTTAGGGTTTATGTGATTGATTGTGGTGTACATGAGTATTGTTTGACATGCATCATATTTTAAAAACGTGAACGAAAATGGTTTTGAGTATGTTTTGAGTATGTAGTGAGACGTGTGGCGGTGGTACCGCGGATCCCGCTAATGTGCGGGCCGGTGCTTCACCAGTCACAGATTCCGCTCAAGGAGTGGGCCGGCTGGGCCGTCATGCGGCGTGAATATGTTGACGGTGAGGGTGCTGGGCAGTGATACCGCGGATCCTACTAGTATGTGTGCCGGTGCAACACCAGTCACGGATTCAGCTCGAGAGGTGGGCTGGTTGGGCTGTTGCGAAACGTGTGTGTGGCAACTATGGTCCCGTGCTGGGGAGGCTGGGAAGGGGGCGACGTGTCAGGGTGTAGTGTGGCGCGCGATACACCCTTACCCTGATGTGGTTGCCGTGTGGTGATGCGTGTGTGTAGCTTGTGGGCCTTGTTGCTGGGGACTCCGGGACGGTGGCGACGTATCAGGGTGTAGGGTGGCGTTAGGTCCCTCCTTACCCTGGTGCGGCTACACTACGCGCCACAGATGTGACAACATGAGTGTGAGTGTAGAGACTGCATGTGATAGGATTGCATTGTCGGCTTTTACTTTCATATCGCATTACTTACTGAGCGTTAGGCTTATGTTGTGTGTTCTGTGGTGTAGGTGCTGACGATATTGCTGGTGAGCCCAAGAGCCTAGTCCTGAGGCGTAGGATGGTTGGCGGCGTGCGCCCGAGGCACCGGATGACGGATTTTTGTTAGGGCGACCCGACCTGTAGTGGTGGTAGGTGATAGTGGATTTATTATTTTATGTCGGGTATTTGTGCAGATAGGGGATGTTTGTATAAACGTCGATTTTCTGGGATTGTATAGAGTGGTTGTAGTGTTTTGAGGACGCGTATGTATTTTTATATGTTAGAGTATAGTATTGCTCTATACTGTGAACTTTCTTCATTTGTATTTAATGGATTTTCGTTGTCTTCATACTCTGATTTGGTTATGGTGATTTCTCTAGATGATGGATAGATAAATACTGTTAGTTTTTGGTGAACTGTGTGCATGGTTTTCAAATTTTGGGATAGCGAGTTTTAGGCGTTATTCTGCCGAAATTTCGGGAGAGGGGTTGGGAGTCGAAAGGATATGGAATAGGTTGAGGTGTGTACAGTGAATGCTAGAGAAGTGTAGATAAGGGTGGGAGTGCGGCGTGATCGCAGGTGCGCGGGGTACGTGGCCCTGTGGGTACTTACGTGTCGTACGGCACTGGGTGAGGGCGAGCGTGCGGACGTGTGGTATAGCGGCAGGGTGCGTGGGGCATGTGGCGCTGTGAGCGTGCGCGAGACTCTGTGATGTTGAATTGGCACATGCGGCACCGCAAGGGTGCGCGCGGGGTGTCAAAGTGGTGGCGTGAATGCGCGGCACTGGGTTGTGTGGTTCGAGGGGTGCGTTGGGTTCTTTCCTAGGATTTCGAATCTCACTGTTTTATCGTAAACTATTTTAATTGGTTTTTCTTTCCGCTGCGTAGTTTTTATGTTGAGGATTTCGTGTTCCCTTTTCGGGACGCGAGTTGTTTTCGAATCGAGTCAAAAATTTTTCATACTCACAAATGTTCTTTTGAAAATGATTTAAAAACGAAAGGGCTATTAAATTGAGTGAGTTATGTTAAGTGTTAGGGTGTGTAGTTTGTAGTTGCACTATAGCGCACCGGGAACGTGAGATTTTTCTCAGGGTGTTACAGCATTAAATTAATGCTTGCTCCTAAATCACACAAAGGTTTCCCAAAATAGTTGTTGTTGATCGTTCATGAAATGGTGAAACTACCTGGTTCTTTCAATTTAGGTGGTATCTTATTTTGTAAGATATAGCTTGTTTTTTCAGTCCTGGCTACCATTTCAAATTCTCCTAACCTTCTTTTCTTGAACAAAATATCCTTCATAAACTTTGCATAGTTGGGCTGTAACGTCCAAAATATTTGTTAAATAATTTTCAGATTTTCAGAGCTATAAACGATAGAATTCTAGTCGGAATTAAGGGCAACAAATTTAGCCAGTTAAGTAAAAGATTATTTTGAGACTAATAGAGAAGAAAAAATTTTAAAAATCTAACCAGAGAAGAACCAAATAAAAAATTTGTTAAACGATTAGAGGTTGAGGGCGGTTTAGTAATTAGGTTATTATTATTATTATATAAAAAAATATAATCAAAACAGGCATCGGTGTTTTCTCCCAGCGCTACCCCCCCTCCCCTTCAGTTTTCTCTTTCCCTGCGCGAGGAGTCCCCCTTTTGGCGATTTTCTCTTCCTACGACGCTCAGCCGATTTCTTCTCCGTTTCTTCAAATCTACGGTAAGTTTTAGTTAGTTTTGAGTAGATAATTAGTATTTTAGTCGTTTTGAGCAGTAAAACTAAGGTTAGAGAGAGTATTTATTGGTTTTATTAAAACCCTAGGTGGGAGATATGAAATTTTAGGATTTAATCGAGTGTTTGTCGCGTATTGGCGTTTAAATTGGAAGAAAGAGTAGATTATGGGTTTTATGGAAAGTATTGAGCGTTGGATATCTGAATAACTCGGGTTACGGAACGATTTTTGTTTGGCCACATTCGGCTAAGCTGTAAGTGTTGGATTAGAAATTTAATTAGACCTTTAGAAATTAGACGTCCTCAGAAGTACGTAGTATTTTGCATTGTTCAAATCGGACGAGTATTGGATAAGTTATCCAATTTCGAATTTGGTCAAAAATTGAGTAGGATTTTGGGTTTAGTTAGATTAGTTGTGAGAGTGTTGTTTTCCCATAAAGTTTTCTGAGTTGTACGGAGAAGAATTAATGGGTGTGTGTGTAACACCCCGAGAAAACCCCGCGTTCCCGGTGCGTAACAGTACATGTACACACTACACACACTAACACTTGACATAACTCATTCAATTTATTACCCCTTTCGTTTTCAAGTCATTTTCAAAAGAACATTTGTGAGTATGAAAAATTTTCGACTCGATTCGAAAACAACTCGCGTCCCGAAGAGGGAACACAAAGTCCTCAACATAAAAACTACGCAGCGGAAAAGAAAACCATTTAAAACAATTTAATATAAAACGGTAAGACTTTAAATCTTAGGGAAGAATCCAACGCACTCCTCGAACTACACAATCCGGTACCGTGCACTCACGTCCCCACTTCGACACCCCGTGTACACTCTCACAGTGCCGCACGTGCCAACTCCACGTCACTGGGTCTCGCGCACGCTCACAGGGCCACGTGCCCCACGCACCCTGCCACTATACAGTACGTCCGCGCGCACGCCCTCACCCAGCGCCGCACGACCCGTGAGCACCCGCAGGGCCGCGTGCCCCGCGCACCTGTGATCACGCCGCACTCCCACGCTCATCTACACTTCTCTAGCATTCACTATTCACATCTCAACCCATTCCATACCCCCTCGACTCCCAACCCCTCTCCCAAAATTTCGGCAGAGTAACGGCTAAAAACTGACTATCCCAAAATATAAACTCTGCACACAATTCACCATAATCCAACAATATTTAACTATCAACTATCCAGAGAAAACCACCATAAAATAATTAGAGTTTAAGGACAACGAAAACCCATCAAATACAAATGAAGAAAGTCCCCAATATAGAGTAATATCATACTCTAACATATAACAATGCGTACGTGTCCCTAAAACACTACAACCCCTCTATACAATCTCAAAAAAAAAATCAACGTCTATACAACTCCTCTGTCTACACAAATACCCGACAAAAATAATAAATCCAGTATCACCTACCACCACCACGGGTCAGGTCACCATAACAAAATCTGTCATCCGGTGCCTCGGGCGCACGCCGCCAACCATCCTACGCCTCAGGAATAGGCTCTCGAGGCTCACCAGCAGTACCGTCTGCACCTACACCACAGAACAGACAACATAAGCCTAACGCTCAGTAAGTAGTGCGATATGAAAGTAAAAGCCGACAATACAATCCTATCACATGCAGTCTCTACACTCACACTCATGTTGTCACATCTGTGACGCGTAGTGCAGCCGCACCAGGGTAAGGAGGAACCTCACGCCACCCTATACCCTGACACGTCGCCACCGTCCCGGACTCCCCAGCAACGAGACCCACAAGCTACACACATGTATCACCACACGGCAACCACATCAGGGTAAGGGTGTACCTCGCGCCACTCTACATTCTGACACGTCGCCCCCGTCCCAACCTCCCTAGCACGGGGCCACAGTTGGCACACACACACGTTTCACGACAGCCCAGCCGGTCCACCCCTCGAGTAGGATCCGCGACTGGTGTTACACCGGCCCACACACTAGTAGGATCCGCGGTACCACTGCCCATATCCTCACAGTCAACACATGCATGCCGCATGACGACCCAACCGGCCCACCCCTCGAGTGGGATCCGTGACTGGTGAAGCACCGGCCCGCACACTAGCGGGATCCGCGGTACCACCGCCACACGTCTCACCACATATTCAAAACATGCTCAAAACCATTTTCGTTCATGTTTTTAAAATATGATGCATGTCAAACAATACACATGCACACCACAATCAATCCCATAAATCCTACAGTGTAGACCCACTTGGGCAAAACACATGCATGCACTACTTACCTGGCGTCCTACTCTCACTTAATGCACAGCTTTGCCAAAAGTGTCTCAACCTAAAACACAAACAACCACTCATCAATATTCATCTCAAAATCCACCAAATAGCTAAAAATAACCTTCCTTAACTACACTCATGAAATTCCAACTAAAACGGTCCATTGGTTTGATTTGGCCGAAAGCCAGCCCAACGTTCGGATGCGCATAACTTTTGCGTCCGTCAACGAAATCGAACGATTCAAGTGGCTAAACGTCTCCTTGGAAACCTAGTTTAATATACGAAGACGGATTTTAAAACGGTAAGCTACGGACAGACGAAAAATGCTAAAAACCGAATCTGGCACTTTTATCAAATTTCACATTTTCACTTCTCTTCAACCAAAACTCACTCGCCACTAGTTATACGTATCAAAAATGGTTATGATACTCTCACATGTCGAATTTCTATGAAAGACGCTCGCTAATTTGACTTGGACCAAAATCTAACATAAACTTCTGACGCGCATAACTTTCGCTTCGGATATCGGAATTGAACGATTACAGTAGCCATACATCCCTCCAACAACCTATTTTAATCCACAAAAAACAAAATTTGAAACGGTCAACCGAAACTAGGCCGAAACGGCCAAAAATAGAATCTATTTTTATACAAAAAAATATGAAATTCAACCTTAACCCGAACTTTCACAAATTTCTCCGCCAATCCATCACATTCTAATCTATTAAACATGAACTAACTAAAATTGAAGGTTTCCAAATTCAGAAAACTAAATTTTGAAAATCACAGCCCCTCTGTTTATCCTCCCCTCCAAACTCTTAACCCAAAAAAATTATCGACAATTCCCACCATCGATCGATCGAAAAGGAGAGCAGCATCACGCATTCTCCCCAGAATAGACAAAAGAAAACAGGGGGGGGGGGGGGGGCGCTCCGAGCTCTCGGCCCTGTGCCCTGCTGCCCTCGATCACGCGGCATGTACACGCCGCGTATACCAACCCAACGTTCGGCTTAACATTCAGAAAGATAGTGGGAAGACGGTCATCAATCCTGTCGAACAAAAATCAGAGCAAGGAAGGAAACATACCTTCAGTATTCAGTTCGGGAAACCGAACACGCCTCCCCCCACCGCAGTCCTCTCGGCGAAGTAGCGTTCGATTCTTCTCCGTCGTCGGCGTCGACAGACCACCGGCTCTCTCTTTCTCACGGCTACTCGCGCTCTCCCTCTCGGTCTCGCTCTCTCGGTCGCGCGACACATGGTGGAATGGCTTCCACCCAAAGCCATTCCACCATATAACATCTTTTACTCTTTTTTTTTTATAAATTACAAATTACAAAACTACCCTCACGTGTTTTAATCTTCCGTGATTTCGTTAATTTCTCGACCTCTCGACTTTAAATTCCGAAAACCATCGCAAAAGTAGGCTCTGAGTCTTGTAATTAAAATTTTTCCGTTGAAATATTTCTCAAAACTCCGACCGAGATTAAATTTAAAATTTCCAGGTTATTACAGTGTGATTTTATAGGTTCTCCAGTTTAGCGAGCAGTCTACGAAATACAAGTTACTAAGGACGCCAAGTAAGTAATGTAGTACGTGTTTTGCATTCGGGCCTACATCACAGTTTGGTAGGTTGTATGCACGTTTACGTTAAGTTATGCTTTTACGTTATGCATTATTGTTTTGAAGTATGAGAACAAAACGAAAATGAATTTATATATTTTTATGAAATAAAAACAGTAGGATGTGAGTTGTGAAGAACCAAATTGAGAAGATACATAAGAAGATAATGAAAGTGGGGTTGAGTGGCCTTGTCCTATGAGAGGGACCGCGAGGTGTGTCACTCTTCCCCTGCTTTACGTGGTGGTCTTTTGCTATTAGTGGTACCGCGAGGTGTGTCACTTTACTAGACTGATGTTAGCCTTGTCCTATGAGTGGGACCGTGAGGTGTGTCACCTTAGTGTAGCACGTAAAGAAAAACCTAGTAGTAAGAAGATAAAGAACACGTATGATAGAGACAAAAATAAAAGTAGAGACGAAACTGTAGAAACTGCATATGTTAAGATGAGTTGTTTTCAGTGTTATGCTTTTATGCATTACTTACTTAGCATTATGCTAATAGATGAGTTCTGTGATGTAGGTGACGAATTGATACCTGATGAGCACTCAGCGCAAGTCCAGGATTAGGAGGCAGTTTGAGGAGGACGCAGGTGGATGATCCAGCTGGCTGTTATGGCGTTTTGACCATGGTGAACATAGGTACAGGTTTTGGGAGTGTAATCGAAATGGTTTTAAGTCATTTTAAGTTGTTTTAAGTCAATTGAATGTATAGACGGATTTCAAACATTGGTAGTCATTTTTTTTATGTAAATAATGATTTTGAGTTGATAGAAATATGCACGTTGGGTTATTATTAGCGTTGAGTCGAAGTCCGGTTGATTTTGTGAAGTTTTAAGGTTTTTAAGCAGAAATCTAGGAAGGAAGTGTCGATCGATAGGCTTAGTGGTCGACCAAACACAGCAAGTGTGGACCACGTGGGTCGACCTACGGGGACAGAGCCATATCAGGTGTCGACCTGTGTGTGAGAATGTCGATCGGTTAGTGTAAAGATGGTAGGAGTGTCAGACGCAAGTTTCGATTGATGGAAAAAGAGAAGATGAAGCTGTCGACCGCTTTCTATGATGAGCATAGAAGTGTCAACCACGGGGTTCGACTGGTGCGAGCAGAGAAGATTGGATTGTCAACAGGTGTTAACCGATTGGCGTGATAAGCAGAGAGGTGTCGACCAATGAAAACAGAGGCAAATGAAGTGTCAATTAGTGCTTACAGGAGTCAACCGAAAATGTCTTTTAAGTTTTAAACAAACTCGAATTTTTATTTCAACTAATTTTAATCCAAGTCTTCTGCTGCGACGTTTTCAAATGTGTCGTTTTAAGTCGAGGAACGGAGTTTTAAATTTTTACTCAAATTTTCCAACCGTAGTTGAGTGAGTAGTAGTAGTGAGCGAATTGGAAACAGGTATGTTTTTGGGGCGTTACATGGGCATTTGTTTAAGTGCTTTCACCAAGGGCACATTAATGTGAAGTTGCTTAAAAACGTTAAGGAATGTTTTAAACTGCTTGTCTTGATTGTGTTTCAGTAATCTTTGGGAGAATGGTGGTGGTGGTCTCTGAATTTTCAATTTACCTTTTTGATGCTATGGTGTAACTACAACATCCGTCACTGGGTTACACTTCTCTGATCCATCTAAATCCTCTTGTTCAACCAACTCATCTTGTTTCTTTAAATTTTCTGCTCTCTTTTGTTTTTCTGGAATCTCAAGTTCCCTTCCATTTCTCAATACATCAGCCTTGCAATGCTTCTTTTCTGGTCTTTGCGGTACTTCTGTATCACATGGTAAATGCCATGCATTCCTTGTGTTCATGGATTAAGCTACATGTCCCATTTGAGTTTTGATATTTTTGATGGACGCAGCCAAATTCTCCAGAATTACATATCTTTTGGAGGCATATATTGTCAGCCAAAATCTTATGATTTCTCTTGAGGTATCATACTATGAATTGTTTGCAAAAATTCTTAAGAGAGATTTTCTATAGGTCTGCTTGGTGATGTAGCATTATTGTAACACTCCGAGAAAAAATCCGCGTTCCCGGTGCGCTACAGTGCAACTACACACTACACGCACACTAACACATGACATAACTCACTCAATTTAATACCCCTTCGTTTTCAAAAGAACATTTGTGAGTATGAAAAATTTTTGACTCGATTTGAAAACAACTCGCGTCCCGAAAAGGGAACACGAAATCCTTAATATAAAAATACGCAGCGGAAAAGAAGACCATTTAAAACAGTTTAAGATAAAACGGTAAGACTTGGAATCTTAGGAACGAATCCAACGCACCTTGAACTACAGAATCTGGTACCACGTACTCCCGTCCCCACTTTGACACCCCGTGCGCACTCTCGCAATGCCGCACGTGCCAACTACATGTCACTATGTCTCGCGCACGCTTACAGCGCCGCGTGCCCCACGCACCCTGCCACTGTATAGCACGTCCGCGCGCACGCCTTCACTCGGCGCCGCACGACCCGTGAGCACCCGGATGGCCGCGTGCCCTGTGCACCTGCAATCACGCCGCACTCCCACGCTCATCTACCCTTCTCTAGCATTCACTACTCACATCTCAACCCATTCCATATCCCCTCGACTCCCTACCTCTCTCCCAAAATTTCGGCAGAGTAATGGCTAAAAACTGACTATCCCAAAATTTAAAACCCTGCACACAGCTCACCAAAACTAACAGTATCTATCTATCCATCATCCAGAGAAATCACCATAATCAAATCAGAGTATGAAGACAACGAAAATCCATCAAATACAAATGAAAAAAGTCCCGAGTATAGAGTAATATCATACTCTAACATGAAAAATATCTGCGTACGTCACCAAAATCACACGCACTCCATATACCTATACACTGACACCTCATCTCATCGACTGTACATAATCATCACGAAGGAAAGAAAACCTCCAAAGCCAACCATGCCACAACCTACCAACTCCACGGGTCCGGTCGCCCTAACAAAAATCCGCCATCCGGTGCTGCGGTCACACGCCGCCAACCATCCTACGCCTCTGGACTAGGCACTCGAGGCTCACCAACAGTATCGTCAGCACCTACACCACAGAACACACAACATAAGCCTAACGCTCAGTAAGTAATGCGATATGAAAGTAAAAGCCGACAATGCAATCCTATCACATGCAGTCTCTACACTCACACTCATGTTGTCACATCTGTGACGCGTAGTGCAGCCACACCAGGGTAAGGAGGAACTTCACGCCACCCTACACCCTGACACGTTGCCACCGTCCATGACTCCCCAGCAACGAGACCAACAAGCTACACACACGCATCACCACACGGCAACCACATCAGGGTAAGGGTGTACCTCGCGCCACTCTACACCCTGACACGTCGCCCCCGTCCCAACCCCCGTAGCACGGGGCCACAGTTGCCACTCACACACACGTTTTGCGACAGCCCAGCCGGCCCACCCCTCGAGTAGGATCCGCGACTGGTGTTGCACCGGCCCACACAGTAGTAGGATCCGCGGTACCACTGCCCATATCCTCACCGTCAACACATTCATGCCTCAATGACGGCCCAGCCGGCCCACCCCTCGAATAGGATCCGCGACTAGTGAAGCACCAGCCCGCACACTAGCGGGATCCGCGGTACCACCGTTACACGTCTCACCTCATACATCAAAACATGCTAAAAAATCATTTTCGTTCACGTTTTTAAAAATATGATGCATGTCAAACAATACGCACAAACACCACAATCAATCACCTAAACCCTAAAGTTCTACAGTGTAGGCCCACTTGAGCAAAATACATGCATGCACTACTTACCTGGCGTCCTACGCTCGCTTAATGCACAGCTTCGCCAAAAATGTCTCAACTTAAAACACAAACAACCATTCATCAATATTTATCTCAAAATCCACCAAATAGCTAAAAATCACCTTCCTTAACTACACTCATGAAATTCCAACTAAAACGGTCCATGGGTTTGGTTTGGCCGAAAACCAGCCCAAAGTTCGGACGCGCATAACTTTTGCGTCTGTCAACAGAATCGAACGATTCAAGTGGCGAAACGTCCCCTTAGGAACCTAGTAACATACCAAGACGGATTTTAAAACGATAAGCCGCAGACAGGTGAAAAATGCCAAAAACCGAATCTGCCTTTTTTTATAAAATCTAAACCTTTGTTTTTCTTCAACCAAAACTCACTCAATTCAGCATTACGCACAAAAAAAAAAAAAACAGACATGCCACTATCACACATCGAAATTCCACGAAAAACGCTCACTAATTTGACTTGGACCAAAATCCGGCATAAATTTCTGACGCGCATAACTTTTGTGTCGGATACCGGAATCGAACGATTCCAGCGGCCGTACGTCTCTTTAATAACCTATTTTATCCCACAAAAACAAAATTGGAAACGATCAACCAAAGTAAGGCCAAAATGGCTAAAAACCAAACTGCCCCTGCACGAAAATGGTTGAATTTTTTTATTTCAAACTTCAATTTACGAACTTCCACACACAACTAGCCCTATTTCGTCCATATCTCTCGGTCAAGCTCACCGCAAATGCAAGCAGGCTGAGCACTAAGCTCGGCCAAAACAGGAAACTGACAGGGCTCACCTTCGGTTTCCTTAAACCCGCGGCATCACCCTTGCGCTACACTACAACTTGCGGCCAAATTCCATCAATGCCGAAAGCAGGCCGATCACTAAGCTCGGCCAAACCAAAAATAACGAGACGGGCAGCAAAAGGAAAGGACTTATCGTTGCATTGCTTTGCGCTCGGTCGAAGGGAGGGCAATGCACAGCCGAACACTCAGTCCCGGTGGTCTCCCCCACACTCACTCGCTTCGGCTGAAGAATCGGAGCTCAAGGATATTCCTCCCGGCTCCCGCGTCTCTCTCTCGGCTCTCTCGGGAACTCGATCTGCTGAAACTGAACGGCTTCGGTTCGTCAGTACAGCAGCACCTGCTCGCAACTCGCACCTCGCACCCACGCTCGTCGACACTCGATCACAGCTCCGCACACGATCGCCTCCTCTCGACACTCGGGTGCTCTGGAGAAATCGGCCAAATGGCTTCTTCCCGAAGCCATTCGGGCGATTTCATATCTTTTTTTTTTTTATAAATTACAAAATTACAAAACTGCCTTCACGTGTTTTAATCTTCCGTGATTTCGTTAATTTCTCGACCTCCCGACTTTAAAATCCGAAAACTATCGCAAAAGTAGGCTCCGCGTTTTATAATTTAAAATTTTCTCATTGAAATATTGCTCAAAACTCCGACCGAGATTAAATTAAAATTTTAGAAATTAAGATAATAATAATAAAAATATCCAAAATTTCTGGGTTATTACTGTCACGAAACGTGTGTGTGGCAACTGTGGCCCCGTGCTGGTGAGGCTGGGGCGGGGGGGACGTGTCAGGGTGTAGAGTGGCGCGAGGTACACACTTACCCTGATGTGGTTGCCGTGTGGTGATGAGTGTGTGTAGTTTGTGGGCCTCGTTGCTGGGGAGTCTGGGACGGTGGCGACGTGTCAGGGTGTAGGGTGGCGTGAGGTTCCTCCTTACCCTGGTGTGGCTGCACTACGCGTCACAGATGTGACAACATGAGTGTGAGTGTAGAGACTGCATGTGATAGGATTGCATTGTCGGCTTTTACTTTCATATCGCACTACTTACTGACCGTTAAGCTTATGTTGTGTGTTCTGTGGTGTAGGTACTGACGATACTGCTGATGAGCCTCGAGTGCCTAGTCCAGAGGCGTAGAATGGTTGGCGGCGTGCGATCGCAGCACCGGATGGCGGATTTTTGTTAGGGCGACCCGACCCGTGGAGTTGGTAGGTTGTGGCATGGTTGGGTTTGGAGGTTTTCTTTCCTTTGTGATGATTATGTACAGTCGATGAGATGAGGTGTATATGTGTCAGTGTATAGGTATATGGAGTGCGTGTGATTTTGGTGACGTACGCAGATATTTTTCATATTAGAGTATGATATTACTCTATACTGGGGACTTTCTTCATTTGTATTTGATGAATTTTCGTTGTCTTCATACTCTGATTTGATTATGGTGATTTCTCTGGATGATGGATAGATAGATATTGTTAGTTTTGGCGAGCTGTGTGCAGGGTTTTTAAATTTTGGGATAGTCAGTTTTTAGCCGTTACTCTGCCGAAATTTCGGGAGAGAGGTAGGGAGTCGAGGGGATATGTAATGAGTTGACATATGAGTAGTGAATGCTAGAGAAGGGTAGATGAACGTGGGAGTGCGGCGTGATCGCAGGTGCGCGGGGCACGTGGCCCTGCGGGTGCTCACGGGTCGTGCGGCGCTGAGTGAGGGCGTGCACGCGGACGTGTTATACAGTGGCAGGGTGCGTGGGGCACGCGGCGTTGTGAGCGTGCGCGAGACATAGTGACGTATAGTTGGCACGTGCAGCACTGCGAGAGTGCGTGCGGGGTGTCGAAGTGGGGACGAGAGTGCGCGGTACCGGGTTGTGTAGTTCGAGGGGTGCGTTGGATTCGTTCCTAAGATTCCAAGTCTTACCGTTTTATCTTAAACTCTTTTAATGGTCTTCTTTTCCGCTGCGTATTTTTATATTAAGGATTTCGTGTTCCCTCTTTGGGACGCGAGTTGTTTTCAAATCGAGTCAAAAATTTTTCATACTCACAAATATTCTTTTGAAAATGATTTGAAAACGAAAGGAATATTAAATTGAATGAGTTATGTCAAGTGTTAGTGTGCGTGTAGTCTGTAGTTGCACTGTAGCGCACCGGGAACGCGGGTTTTCTCAGGGTGTTACATAATAATTTGATTTTTCTGAAAATATACATAAGAGTTCTTAACTTCTTGAGATCTTTCAATGTCATAACAAACTACAACAATTTCTATAATTTTGAACAAATTCTTTTTAGATTCACTCAAATCACACTAGTTTTATTAAATTAAAATAGTATAAAATAACTTTATTTTATGACTTATCATCGATACCTAAAACATCCTTAGAATTGTGGAATGGTCATAAACCTAGTTTAAGACACTTTCGCATATGAAGATGTTTCACACATGTGCTAATAGCTAAGACTGGAAGGCTAGAACCAATAACTGAGAGATTCTATCTGACCAACTTAGACCCGTTATAACAACAGTTGTTGATCCATGAGGGATAGAAAACACCATTTTTTCTAATCAGTTGATCATTACACATCATCGTAGCAAAAAGATAGTACAACTACCATCTCAATATCAACACGATGGTAAAGCACAAGTTGTTATAACTGATGATGGAAAAGATGATCCATTGACATATAATGTGCAATGAAAAACTCTGACAAAGATGTATGGCTTGAAGCTATGAAACTTGAAATGGAATCTATGTATTCCAACTTAATTTAGGATCTTGTAGACTTACCTGAATGGGTAAAACCCATTAGATGTAAATGGATCCACAAGAGGAAACTTGGAGTATACGAGAATTTAGAGACATTCAAAGCTAGACTGGTGGCTAAGGGGTATACTCAAAAAGAAGGGAATGACTATGAAGAAACCTTCTCATTAGTAGCAATGTTTAAGTCTATTCGTATTCTGCTTTCCACAGTTGTTCATTATGATTATGAGATTTGGCAAATGGATGTAAGACGGCGTTTTTGAATAGTCATCTTGAGGAGACTATCTACATGGAGCAACCAGAGGGTTTCATAACACAAGATGCAAAGCAAAAAAGTTTGCAAATTGCATAAATCAATTTATGGATTCAAGCAAGCATCCAGGTCATGGTATATGAGATTTGATGATGCGATCAAATCTTATGACTTTTTTCAACCACTCTTGAATACGACACCTCTAGTGCCTTCGCAACCACTCTTGAATACGGCACCTCTTGAGTTTCTACTATCTTTACCCCTTTGTATATTTTTGGCTTCAACCCCTGCACATACTGAATCACTTTGTCATCATTCCAGCTCTTTAAGCTGCTAGCAAACCGAGATAAGGATTCGAATTGTCGGTTATACTCAGCTACCGATCCAGTTTGCTTCAACTATAGGAACTCCATTCTCTCAGCTGCCTACACCGTACTATTGAAATATTTGTCATAAAATGTCTACTTAAACTTATTCCATGTCATGTGTTGTGTATCGATGGTGGTCTCCACAGACTCCAACAAAAATCGAGCATCTTTTGTTAAGTGGAACGAGCCAACGAAACTTTATCTTCTTTTTTCACTTTTGCACACCTGAACATACTTTCAATCGTACGAACCCACTCTTCTACAGCTGTTGGATCTGGTGACTGCCCTTCAAACGTCGGTGGTCGTAACCTCTGAAATCTATAACCTGACTGATCATAGCTAGAGCTAGAACCCGCACTTCATTGAACCTTTCGATTCAGCAAAATTCCTAGCTGCTGAGAATGTTGATTCACCAACTTGGTCAACTGTCTAATCGTCATCGAGTCATCCTCGCCCCTCGAGTCAGTGGTCTCTCTTAGTACCCTCGGATGTCCTAGTCGTCTATGCATCTTGGCTAATTTACTGGACAAAGGTTAGTCAATCTCATAAGAATCTACTACTAAAGCTCAACTTGTAGCACCCCAAAAACCTAGCCGTTCCCCGTTTGTTCACTACTGCGATACCACATCTTTAACGCCCCGAGTCATCTCCTAACCCAGGTCGTCAACCGTACTCCCGCTTTTCCCCTTAACAAAATTCGTATAAAATTTAAAACTTTTGGTCCTTCGACTCAAAACGACTCCCAAAAGAAAAATATATAAATGCCGCAGCAGAAACTCGTTTAAAATCGGTTTAAAGAAACTTCGCTTTTAAAACATAAAAAATAAAAATAAAAAGAAAGGTCGACACCTGCAAAACCCGGTCGATACTTGGGTTGTCTCGGGTTTTCCATCGGTCGACACTAACAAATGCCGGTCGACACTACATTGCTCTCGGGTCTTTTTATCGGTCGACATCGGGGACACCGGTCAACACTTCTACGCTCATCTTAGAGAGGGTCGACACCTTGATTCTCTCTGTCCGCGCAGGTCGACCCTCGCGGTCGACACCGCTGCCAATTTTACATGGACCGGTCAACACCTGTAACCAGGGATCGACACCTACTTCAGCTCTACCCTGTACATGTCGAGCCTCGCTGTCGACACTCACCCTCTATTTTACACTGACCAGTCGACACCTATGGAATTCGGTCGACATTTTGCACCCCAGTAACTTTAATAGAATTCAACAAAACAACACGGTTTTGACTAAACGTTTAAAAACCATGAATCCACTTCCCGACTGAATTTACAAACCTTTTACGCATGCCAAAATACTCAACCCAAATTTAAATATCTCTTTTATCTCAAAATATCCCAGTACAACTCAAAATATTCCACTATCCGTACTTACACCCGCCATGGTCAAAACGCCTCAACAGCCAGCATAGTCGTCCCACGAGCGTCCTTCTCTAACTAGCTCCTAGACCTAGGCATGCTCGGAATACTCACTAGCTGCTGCGTCGTCACCTACATCACAGAACTCAACTATTAGCCTAATGCCAAGTAAGTAACGTATACATGCATACTAAAAACAAACATTTACTACACATGCAATTTCTACATTTTCATCTCTACTTTTATTTTTGTCTCTTTCTTATATCTTTATCTTCTTACTACTGAGTTCCTCTTTACGCGCTACACCGGGGTGACCCCATAGCCCACCTCACTAGACAAAGCCAACCCCGATTTAGTAAAGTGACACACATCACAGTCCACCTCACTGGACCGGTCTACCTCACTAGACAAAGCCACCATGTAAAGCGGAAGAAGAGTAATACCACTTGCGGTCCACCTCACTGAACCGGTCCACCTCACTGAACCGGTCTACCTCACTGGACAAGGTAACTCAACCCCACCTCCATTATCTTCTTACGTAGCTTCTTATTTTATTCATCTTATCAAATCCTACTGTTTCACTTCGTAAAAATATGGAAATTCATTTTCGTCTCGTATCCTACTTTAAAACAATGAATGCACAACCATGAAAGCATAACATAAAGTAAACGTGTAATGCATACTACTGAACTGTGATGTAGGCCTGAAGGCAAAACTTCTACTACGTTACTTACCTGGCGTCCTTAGCACTCGTAACCCAAATTTCGTACACTAATTGGAAAACCTATAAAACCACACATCTATTAACTCTACTTTCTATTAACGTCGTAAAACTTTAAAGAAATCAACCATTAAACTCTCACTCAGTCCAAATCGAAATTCTAACTAACGCTCCAACTAATCATTCATAAATTCATAACTCCGCCAATACTTGTCCGATTTGAACAATTCAAAATACTACGGACTCATTAGGACGTCTAGTTTCCAACAGTCTATACAATTTCCAAATCGCTCACCTACAGTTTAGCCGAACAGAACCCGTTCCGTAACCCAGGTTATTCGGTTATCTACTCACTCAATCTTTTCCACAAAAACTTATAATACACTCATATTCCTAACTTAAACATCAACATACGGGGGGGAGGGGGAGTCGTTCCTCCCCTCTGTTTTTTTATTATTATTTTTTTTTATAAATATATTATTTAATATAAATAACCATAAATACTATTTTGCCCCTAATCATTAATCGTTTGCTAAATCTGTTATGCGGTGCAATTCCGACTGGATTCTTAAATTTTTCTTTCCTCCATTAGCCTCAAAATAATCTTTTATTTCGGGTAGAAATTCTCCGCTTATCATTCTGACCAAAACCACCTTGATTATAATTACAAAACCCGAATAATTCCGAGTGTTACACAACTTAAACACTTACAGTTGTGGAAGCAAGTTGTAACGCCCCGGAAACTCTACACGATTCTTGGTTCCCACACTTCTACTTCTCACTCACTACACTCGAAAAATTTAGACAAAATTTAAAACTTTTGTTTTTCGACTTAAAACGACATTTTTTAAAAATATTTTAAACAACATTGCAGTAGAAAACTCGATTAAAATTAGTTTAAATAAAACTTAATTTTATAAAACATAAAACAGAGAAACTTGTCGACACCTGTAAACATCGATCGACACTTGGGTTGTCTCGGGTTTTTCATTAGTCGACACTGGCAAACGCCGGTAAACACTACGTTTCTCTCGGGTCTTTTCGTCGGTCGACACTGAAAACACCGGTCGACACTACGTTCGTCTCAAGTCTTTTCGTCGGTCGACACTGAGAACACCGGTCGACACTTTTACGTTCATCCCAGAGAGCGGTCGACACCTGCTTTAACAAGTTGACACTTTCGTTCTCTCTATTTTCCAGCGGTCAATTCTTGCGGCCGACACTCTACCATCTTTACGCTAACCGGTCAATACTTTTACACACAAGTCGACACCTGATGTGGCTCTGTCTTCGTAGGCCGACCCTCGGGGTCGACACCTGCCGAGTTTGGTCGACCACTAAGCCTATCGGTCGACACTTACTTCCCAGAATTCTGTTTAAAAACCTTAAAAACTTCACAAAATCAACTGACTTCGACTCAACGCTAAAATAACTCAGCATACACTTTTCCATCAACTCAAAATCATTATTTAATAAAGAAGACGACTGCTAAAGTTTGAAATCTATCTATACATTCAATCGACTGAAAATGACTTAAAAATCATTTCGATTACACTTCCAAAACCCATACCTACGCCCACGCCCACCATAGTCAAAACGCCCTAACAGCTGACCAGATCGTTCACGTGTGTACATCTCCAACCGCCTAGTAGTCCTAAGAATGCTCTGAGTACTCACCGGCTATGTCGTCGTCATCTACATCACAAAACTCAACTATTAGCCTAATACTAAGTATGTAATTCACATAAACACACATTAAATCAACACCCCTTAACACATGCAGTTTCTACAGTTTCGCCACTACTTTCGTTTTCATCTCTTTGTTACATCTTCTTTATCTTCTTACTATTGGTTTCTTCTTTACTCGCTAAACCAAGACGACACATAGGACGCGGTCAATCTCAGTATAGTAAATTGACATCTCTCACAATCCCCCTCATAGGACGCGGTCCCCCTCATAGGACAATGTCACCACAAAAAGTAGGGGAAGAAATGGCATAACTCACGGTCCCCCTCATAGGACCATGCCACTCAACCCCACCTTCATTATCTACTTACGTATCTTCTCAATTTCGTTCTGCACTACTCACATCCTACTATTTCCGTCTCATAAATACATGAAAATTCATTTTTGTCTCGTTTTTCTACTTTAAAACAATGATACACAACCATGAAAGCATAACATAAAATAAACGTCCAATCCATCCTACTGAACTATGATGTAGGCCCGAAAACAAAACTCCTACTACATTACTTACTTGGCGTCCTAGAAATTGCTCGTATTTTGTAGACTGCTTGCTAAACTTGAAAACCTATAAAATCACACATCTATTAGCTCTACTTTCCTTTCGATTCATAAAACTTTAAAGGAAATAACAATTAAATCTCCACTCGGCATAAACAGGAATTCCAACTCAATTCCCGACTAACTTTCAAAAATTCATAATTTCTTCAATAATCGTCTGAATTGGACGATCCAAGGTGCTACAGGTTTCTCAGGATGCCTAGTTTCTATGGGTCTCATCCAATGCTAATTGGACATCCACAACTTGGCTGGATGTGGCTGAACGGAGACCGTTCCGCAACCCGAGTTATCCGGCTCCCTAGACACTCAATTTTCTCCATTAAACCTATAATTTACCCATACTTCCAGTTTAAGCATAAGTATACGAATAAAAATTGACTGTAACCATTAAATCTCATTCCTCCAACTTAAGTTTTATCGTATTGTCCAATAATTGTTCTAACTCCACTTGTACCGCTTGAAACAACCAGAGAATTAATTATCTATCAAAAACTAAGATTAAATTTGAGGAAACGGAAGAGGAACGGAGGAGAATCATCAGCTGCTGGAAGGAGAGATCGCCGAGGGTTTTCTACGCGAGAGAATGAAAAACTGAAGGGGAGGGGGGGTTGGGTTTCTGCTGGGGAGGGAGAACACCGATAAGTGCTCTGTTTTCGTTTTATAAAAAAAATAAAATAATAATAATAATAATCTTAATTACTATTTCGCCATTAACCATTAACCGTTTAATAAATCTGTTATACGGTCTATGTTCGGATAAAATCTTAAAATTTCTCATTCACAATTAGTACCAAAATAATCATTTACTTGGGGGTAGAAATTCTCCGCTTAAAATTACAACCAAAACTCCACCGATTACAATTTTATAAATCCAAAAATTAAACTTACGAAAGAAAAATCTCGAGTGTTACATAAGAAGATAAGAAAAGTGTAGTTGAGTGCTATTGTCCACAGAGGTGGACCGCGAGTTGTATCACTCTTTCTCCGCCTTACGTGATGGCTTTTTTCCCAGAGATGGACCGCGAGCTGTGTCATTTTACTATATTCAAGTTGGCCTTGTCGCCAGAGGTACACCGTGAGGTGTGTCACCTTGATCTAACACGTAAAGAAGAACCCAGTAGTAAGAAGATAAAGAATATGTAAGAAAAACATGAAAATGAAAGTATAGACGAAATTATAGAAACTGTATATGTTACGATGAGTTTGTTTACAGTATAATGTTTTTATGCATTACTTACTTAACATTAAGCTAATAGATGAGATATGTAATGTAGATGACGACGCCATAGTTGGTGAGTACTCATAGCATGCCCAGTACTAAGAGGCGGTTGGAGGAGTACGCATGTGAATGATATGTTCGGCTGTTAGGGCGTTTTGACTATGATGGGCATAGGTATGGGTTTTAGGAGTGTAATCGAAATGATTTTAAGTTGTTGTGAGTCGATTGAATGTATAGATGGATTTCAAACTTTAGTAGTCATTTTCTTTACGTAAATCATGATTTTGAGTTGATGAAAAAATGTACGTTGGGTTATTATTAGCATTAAGTCGAAGTCGGTTGATTTTATGAAGTTTTTAAGGTTTTTAAACAGAATTCTGGGAAGAAAATGTCGACCGATAGGCTTAGTGGTCGACCAAACCCAGCAGATGTCGACCTAGAGGGTTGACCTACGAAGACAGAGCCACATCAGGTGTCGACCTGTGTGTGGAAGTGTCGACCGGTTAGTGTAAAGATGGTAGAGTGTCAACCGCAAGTCTCAACCGCTGAAAAACAGAGAGCACGAAGGTATCGACATGTGAAAGCAGCTGTCAACCGCTCTCTGGGATGAGCGTAAAAGTGTCAACTGGTGCTCTCAGTGTCGACCGACGAATAGACCCGAGATGAACGTAGTGTCGACCGACGAAAAGACTCTAGAGAAACATAGTGTTATCGGCATTTGCCAGTGTCGATCGATGAAAAATCCGAGACAACCCAAGTGTCGATCGATATTTACAAGTGTCGACTGGTTTCTCTGTTTTATGTTTTATAAAATGAAGTTTTATTTAATCTGATTTTATTCGAGTTTTCTGCTGCGATGCCATTTAAAATATTTTAAAAAATGTCGTTTTAAGTCAAGGAACAAAATTTTTAAATTTTTTGTCTAATTTTTCGAGTATAGTGAGTGAGTAGTAGAAGTGTGTGAACAGGGGACCGTGTAGGATTTTTGGGAAGTGGCAGAGATGGTATCAGAGCTTTTACCCAACTGGAAGTGTGGCCTACGAGAATGTCGGGTCCTTATGAGGAAGAGTGGGTTGTGGATGCATGAGGGTCTATCACAATTCCCACACCGGTTGGGGAAAAGTTGAGTGGATAGTTAATCAGTAGTCGGACGGAATGTTACGGGAGTTAGAGTCAGTAAGTCAAACCGTTCAAACAATTACCTAACAGTGCCGATCATCGCACGACGTGCTTCGACGACTGTAAGTGTTTAAGTTTAGCTTTAGTTATTAGATGCTTATAGGAATAATTAACCTTGTCTAGGAAATTAGCCATAATGTCTAGATGACCAGGACGTTCAAGAGTACCGAGAGAGACAGCTGATACGAGGAGTGAGGATGATTCAATGACGATCAAGTAGTTAACCGAATTGATGAATAGGCAGTCTCAGCAACTAGGGATCTTGTTGAATCGAGAGGTGCAAGGAAGTCCAAGCTCTAGTTCAGGCCATGATCAGTCGGAAGATAGATTTCGGAGGTTACGACCCCCAACGTATGAAGGACAGTCATCGGATCCAACAGTTGCAGAGGAATGGGTCCGTACCATGAAAAGTATGTTCAAGTACGCGAAGGTGGAAGAGTAGTACAAGGTCTCGCTAGCCACATTCCATCTAGCGAATGACGCCCGGTTTTGGTGGGAGTCCATGGAGACCACAGCTGAAGTGCAGCAGGTGACATGGGAAAAATTTAAGAAAATATTCTATGACAAGTACCTCAACAGCACAGTACAAGCAGCCAAAAGAATGGAGTTCCTACAATTGAAACAGAACAGGTCGATAACTGAGTACAACCGACAATTTGAGTTCTTATCTTGGTTTGCTAGCAGTTTGGTGAGCTGAAATGAGGACAAGGTGTTTCAGTATGTGCAGGGGCTAAAGCCGAAAATACACAACGGAGTAAAGATAGCCAGAACTCAGGAGCTGCCCTATTCGAAAGTGGTGGCTAAGGCATTAGAAGTGGAGTAAGCTGAGATGAAATGTATCAAACAGTGAGAAGCTTTCAGGAGATTCTTCAAGGAGGTTGCCCCACAACAGAGCAGAAGTGCCTCACAGCAACAACAACAAAAAGGCACTAAGAGGTTCAACGAGAGATCTAGTAGCCAGGGAAACAGTAAAAGGCGTCAAGTGCCAGCGCAATATCCTCAATGCCCTAAATGTATAAGATATCATTCGAGAAAATGTAGACTAAATTCGGGAAAGTGGTACAACTATAACGAAGCTGGACATTTGGCTAGAGATTACCTGAATCTCAGAGTGATTCAGTGTTTCAACTGTAACGAGGTAAGCCACGTCAGCAAAGATTGCCTAGCTCTAAAAAAATATTCTGACGCGTACAACACCGAGAGTATTCACCATGATCGAGTCAGCCGAGAATGACCAGCCAGCCATAGTGTCAAGTGCTATATCGGTAAACTCTGTACCTGCATATACTTTGATTGATTCTAGTGCGACACACTCGTTCATTGCAACTACATTCGTGGTTAAGTTGGATATATGGCCTGTGTCAATGGACTGTACTTACGAGGTAATGTTGCCTTCTGGTGGGTGTATGCATTCAAATCAAGTGGTGCGAGATAGCGTAGTGTCGGTGGTAAGCAAGAATTTATCGGCCGGTCTTATTATTATGGGTATAACGAGATATGACATGATATTATGAATGAATTGACTGTTCAAGCACTACGCTACAATTGACTGTAGGGAGGGCACGGTGAGTTTTCAACCGGCGGATGGTGAGAAGCATACCTTTCAGGCCGCGAAGAATGCCCGAAAGATATCTGCCATGGCGCTTGTCAATGCTCGTCAAGTTTTGATTGGTGACTCTTTCAATTTTCTTGCCAGTCTTATAGATATGCAAATTCCTAGAGATTCAAGGCCGCAAGATGTTTTAATTGTTCAACATTTCCCTGAAGTTTTCTTAGATGATTTACCCGGTTTACCTCCAGATCGAGAGATAGAATTTGCTATAGATGTGTATACGGGAGCTGAGCCGGTGTCGAAAAATCCTTATAGATTGGAACCAGCAGAGCTAAAAGAGTTAAAGAAGCAATTAGAAGAGTTAGTGAAAAAAGGATTTATACGCCCCAGTTTTTTGCTCTGTAGCGCGCCATTCCTTTTTGTCAAGAAGAAGAATGGGTCGTTACGAATGTACATCAACTACAGAGAGCTGAATAAGCTGACGATTAAGAACAAGTACCCTCTGCCAAGAATAGATGATCTATTTAATCAACTCCAAGAGGTGAGAGTATTTTCAAATATTGACCTGAGATCGAGGTATTATCAGTTGAGGGTCAGGCCAGAAGATATTCCGAAGACGGCTTTTCTAACGCGTTATGGGCATTATGAATTCTTGGTAATTTCGTTCGAACTGATGAATGCCTCAGCCGCCTTTACGGAACTGATGAACAGAGTATTCTATGACTATCTCGTTAAATTCGTTATCGTGTTTATTGGTTATATATTAGTGTACTCTCATAGTGAGAATGATCATAAAGAGCACTTGAGGTTGGTGTTAGAGACTCTGAAGCGACACCAACTTTATGCGAAGTTTTCAAAGTGTGAGTTTTTGGCTAGATAGCATTCAGTTTCTAGAACATGTCATCTCGAGTAATGGCATATTTGTTGATCCAGCAAAAATTCAAGCGGTTAAAGAGTGGCAACAGCGGAAGAATGTCGCGAAAATACGGAGTTTACTCGAACTGGCGGGTTATTACAGGAGGTTTATTGAAGCATTTTCGAAGATTGCAGTACCTCTGACCCGTTTGACAAAGAAAATTGTGAAGTATCTGCGGTCCGAGGATTGCGAGCACAATTTCCAGACATTGAAGTAGAGATTGACTACTGCTTCGATTTTGACTCTCCCTACCGAGGACGAAAAATTTAGTATTTATTATGATGCTTCCATAGTAGGTATTGGATGTGTGCTAATGCAGGAATGGAAGGTAATAGCCTACGCTTCCAAGCAACTGAAGAATTACAAGCAAAATTATCCGACTCACGACCTGGAGTAAGCTGCGGTAGTCTTCGCACTAAAAATTTTGAGACATTATCTGTATGGACAGCCGTGTGAAGTATATTCAGATCACAAAAGTTTGAAGTATATCTTTTCTCAGAATGAGTTGAATATGAGGCAACGGCAGTGGTTGGAATTTGTGAAGGATTTCGATGTTGATATTAAATACCACTCCGGCAAGGCAAACGTGGTGGCTGATGCATTGAGCAGGATGACGGCATCTACATCGGCGATGGATTCAGTTATACTACTGACATTGGAAGTAGAATTTCAGAAGTTTAACTTGGAGGTAGTGTCGAGTGTCTCGGCCATGTTATCGACTATGTCCTTACAACCTACGATTCTGGAGAAGATTAAGCAGGCCCAGAAGGACGATGTTAAATGCAAAGAAATTAAATCAAGCATAGCTTCCAACGACAGGTCAAAGTTCAGTTATTCGGACGACGGAATTTTTAAGTTTCAAAATAGGTGGTTCGTCCCGAGTAATGAAGAACTATAGAGAGAGACACTGGCTGAAGCCCACTCTTCGAGGTTTTCTGTGTATCCAGATAGTACCAAGATGTACAGAAATCTTAACCAGCATTATTGGTGGCCCGATATGAAGAAGATTGTGGCAAAGTATGTGGAGGCGTGTTTAATTTGTCAACAGACTAAGGCTGAACACCAGAGGCCAGCGGGAAAGCTACAACCATTGTCTATCCTCGAGTGGAAGTGACAGTAGATATCAATGGACTTTATTGTCGGATTGCCTCGGACAACAAAATGTTATGATGGCATATGGGTGATTGTGGATCGATTAACCAAGTCAGCCCATTTCCTGCCAGTGAGGATGACGTACTCTATGGACCAGTTCGCTGAACTGTATGTTCAGGAGGTAGTACGATTGGACGGAGTTTCGAATTCGATCGTATCAGACAGAGATCAAAGATTTACGTCGAAGTTCTGGAAGAGTTTGCACAAGGCCATGGGTACGCAGCTCAATTTTAGTACGGCATTTCATCCTTAGACGGACGGTCAATCTGAGAGAACCATTCAGATGCTGGAGGCTATGCTTCGAGCTTGCGTATTGAAATTTCAGGGTTTATGGAGCAGATACCTACCATTGGTGGAGTTTTTGTATAACAACAGCTTTCAGGCTACTATAGGTATGGCTGCTTACAAGGCTCTTTACGGCAAAAAGTGCGGATCTCTGATATATTGGGATGAAGTCGGCGAGGCAAGATTGATTGGTTCGGATATTTTGCAGCAAACAGTAGAGAAAATTGCATTTATTCGGCAACGAATTTTAACCATTCAAAGCCGACAGAAAAGTTATGCAGATCGTCAGAGAAGAGAGTTAGAATTTGAGGTGGGTGATGAAGTCTTCCTAAAGGTTTTGCCATTCAAACGAGTTGTGAGAATCGGAAAAATAGGCAAGTTGAACCCAAGATTTATTGGACCATTTTCTATTACAAAGAGAATAGGAAAAACAGCTTACCACCTGCAGCGACCAGCTTCGATGGAGGGAATTCACAATGTATTCCACGTTTCCATGTTAAGGAAGTGTATGAGAGATCTTTCCCACGTCGTGAAGTAGCAGGATATAGAGGTTTAACCCACTTTAATGTCTGAAGAAAAGCCAGTAGAGATTCTGGATTATGCAGTGAAGATTTTACGCAACAAAGAGATTCCACTGGTGAAAGTATTATGGTGCAACCATAATGTAGAAGAAGTAACCTGTGAGCGGCAGCAGGACATGATGAACCGATATCCAGGATTGTTTGAATAGCAAATTTTGAGGACAAAATTTCTTTAAGGAGGGTGAGATGTAACACCCAGATTTTCATTAAATAAATTTCGGAATTCGTGATTGTAATCGGTAGAGTTTCGATCGGAATTGTGAGCGTAGAATTTCTACTCTTAAGTATAACATTATTTTCGGACTAATGGTGAAAGAGAAATTTTAAAATTTCAACCGAACACATATCGAATAGCATATTTATTAAACGATTATAGCTTGAGGGAAGTTTAGTAATTAGGTAGTTATTTAAAAAAAAAAACAACAACAAAACAAAACAGAGGGGAGCAACGAATCCTCTTCCCCTGTTTCGCTTCTTTCTCCCCACCCGCGTGAGAACACGACGATTCTCCCTACCAGCAACGCGCAATCGACGTTCCTCTCTGCTCCTTCTTCAACCTTCAGATTTACGATAAGTTTAGTTAGTTTTGAGTAGATAATTAGTATTTTAGTCATTTTGAGCGGTAAAATTAAGGTTAGAGAGAGTGTTTGTTAGTTTTAGTACAACCATAGGTGGAAGGTATGAAATTTCAGGATCTAGTCGAGTGTTAGTCATGTATTGGTGTTTAAGCTAGAAGAATGGGTAGATTATAGGTTTTTATGGAGAAAATTGAGCATTTAGTGAGCCGGATAACTTGGGTTGCAGAACGATCTCCTTTCGACCACATCCAGCCAAGTTGTGGATATCTAATTAGGAAATGGATGAAACTGTTAGAAACTAGATGTCCTGTGGATCCTGTATCACTTTGAATCATCCAATTCAGACAAGTATCGGAGAAGTTATGAATTTTCGAAGTTGGTCAGAAATTGAATTAGATTTCGGGTTTAGTATAGAGTTTTGGTTTTGTACGAGTTATGACTTTCGAGATAGGAATTTATGAGTTGAACGAAATAGAATTGATGAATGTGTGATTTTATAGGTATTCCAGTTAGCGAGCGAACTACAAGTTTCGGCATATGAATTTCTAAAGACGCTAGGTAAGTAATGTGGTAGTAGTTTTGCCTTCGGACCTATATCACAGTTCAGTAGGATGTATTGCACGTTTATTTTATATTATGCGTTCGTGGTTGTGCATCATTGTTTTAAAGTAGGAGAACGAAATGAAAAAATAAATTTCTGTGTTTTTATAAAATGAAACAGTAGGATGTGATGAGACGAACGAAAGGAGAAGATACGTAAGAAGATAAGAAATGTGGTGTTGAGTGGTCTTGTCCCCAGAGGTGGACCACGAGGTGTATCACTTTTCCTGCTCTTTACGTGGTGTCCTTGTCCCCAGAGGTGGACCGCGAGATGTGTCACTTTACTAGATTGAGGTTGGCCTTGTCCCTAAAGGTGGAATGCGAGGTGTGTCATCTTCATCTAGTACATAAAGAAGAAGCCAGTATTAAGAAGATGTAATACAGAGATGAAAACAAAAGTAGAGACGAAACTGTAGAAACTACATATGTTAGGATGAGTTTGTTTTCAGTATGATGTTTTTATGCATTACTTAGTATTAGGCTAATAGATGAGTTCTGTGATTTAGGTGACGACACCATAGTTGGTGAGTACTTAGAGCATGTTCAGGACTAGCAGATGGTTAGAGTAGTACGCACGTGGACTATCTGGCTGGCTTAGGAATGAGTTTTGACTATGGTGGGCGTAGGTATGGATTTTGGGATTGTAATCGAAATGATTTTAAGTCATTTGGAGTCGATTGAATGTATAGACGAATTTCAAACTTTAGTACTTATTTTCTTTACGTAAATCATGATTTTGAGTTTGATGGAAAAGTGTACGTTGGGTTATTATTAGCGTTGAGTCGAAGTCGGTTGATTTTGTGAAGTTTTTAAGATTTTTAAACAGAATTCTAGGAAGGAAGTGTCGACCGATAGACTTAATGGTCGACCAAATCCGGCAGGTGTTGACCCCGAGGGTCGACCTATGGAGACAGAGTCACATCAGGTGTCGACCTGTGTGTGGAAGTGTCGACCAGTTAGTGTAAAAATGGTAGAGTGTTGGCCACAAGGCTCGATAGCTGGAAAATAGAGGGGACGAAAGTGTCAACCTGTGAAAGCAAGTGTCGACTGTTTTCTGGGATGAGCGTAAAAGTGTCGACCGGTGTTCTCAGTGTCCACTGACGAAAAGACACGAGACAAACGTAATGTCGACCAGTGTTCTCAGTGTCGACCGACAAAAAGACCCGAAAGAAACGTAGTGTCGACCGGCATTTGCTAGTGTCGACCGATGAAAAATCCGAGACAACCCAAGTGTCGACCGATGTTTACAAGTGTCGACCGATGTTTACAGGTGTCGACCGGTTTCTCTGTTTTATGTTTTATAAAATGAAGTTTTATTTAAACTGATTTTAATCGAGTTTTCCGCTGCGATGTCATTTAAAATATTTTCAAAAATGTTGTTTTAAGTCGAGAAACAAAAGTTTTAAATTTTTAGTCTAATTTTTCGAGTATAGTGAGTGAGTAGTAGAAGTGTGCGAACCGAGAACCGTATAGGGTTTTCGGAGCGTGACAACTTTTGCCACAAACAGTGGTGTTTTTCATCTCTTCAGAGAATGTGAGTTCAAGCGACTTTGTTCTTTTCCAAAATACCATACATCTAAAAAAAAAATTATTTTTTTGTTAAGAGCTGTGGTTACCGAAAGTAAGCTAGAGTTTCAGATTGGAGATTACCATCATCAATGGGCCATAAACACGCGTACACTTGTCGAAGACGTTTCTATTTCCAATATTTGTTTTTCTCCAGAAACATTTAGCTTCACCCCTTTCGGTCAATTGCAATCGTATATTGGGACCCGATGTTTGGTTGGTAAGGAGAGTTTTCTATATCATCTTTATCTTTCACCATTTCATTTTCATTATTTTTCCTCGTTAATCTTACTTTTCACTATCATTCTATGTAATTAGAGATTGTTGGTGTTGAGCAACACTGCTTGTTGATTCAAAGTATGGCTCTCTTCTTTCTATTTCCCAACTTTTCTTTGTTTTAGAACATCGTCACAAATGCAAGACAATTTGTTAATTGGCCCTCTCAATCTTTCATGGTATTTTATTAGAAAGTATTCAATTTTTTATCAATCTCTCTTTTTATTTTATAAGAGTATCCTTTTCCACTACAACGGTCCATTATCATAAACTTCACCATTCCTGCTTTTGAGCCGCTTACAAAATGGTTTGCTTTTCCACAATGCTTTGCTGTGGCTTTTCATTTTCTTTTCAATTTTGTTTTTAAGTCCATCAATAAAAATGGTCCTTCTTTATAGGTCCCTTGAAAACTTAATACAACTCGATAATTTCTTACTTTCTTCTATTGAAGTTATATTTGGTACCACATGTTTTTTGGTATGTTCGTCTAAAAGAAGAAATAATCAACATAGTTGATCTTTCGGAAAAGGCTTATACAATAGGTTATATATTACATTTTTTGTTTCCTTTATGATATTTTCTTCGTTCTTTTCCCCACTTTTTATTGTTAAGTCACTTATTTTCTCCTATATGAATTTGCGCTCTTGTTTCACTTCGAATATCAGTCAACAATTTTTCTACTTCTCAAGTAACAAGAGTTTTAAATCGACTTGTTATCTTGCTAGATTACTCCGCTTCGTCTATTTGTTTCCTATTTGTTTCTTAGAGAAATTTCTTATCTTATTTTTAATACAAATCTTGTTTTCTGAATATAAAAAACAAAAAATTAGAAATGCATGTGAATACGAAGGTTAAGATATAATATAAATAATTAAATTGACTTCGTCCAAAAAATTCAAAACTTTAGGGTTAGTAATTATTGAACACTTGGGAAATGTCTCAAAATTCATGTACACTTTTTCTTGTCTTCTCTGTATAGTTTTACTTAAATGTTTGTACGGATCCCTAATATTGTAAACTGGGAGGATTACATACCCAAAGGCTCAGAGCAATGGGAGTCACGGATGGTTGTGACAAAGTTATTTGAAGAACAACCCATTTGGCGAAAGGATTCTCTGATTAAAAAATTGCTTGAAAAGGGCCTAAATTGTCAAACACGAAGTGATTAGAAGGTTCTCTTTCTTGAAATCATCCAAGTATATTTTTTTTGATCAGATGAATTTTACATATTCCCTTTACAACAGTAGATAATTGACACTTTCCTTGCAATCTTCATTTATGTTTTTCTAAGTCTTGGAAAAACATGAGACCTGAAATAATTTTTCAAGTGGACCATTTCTACCATTTTGGATAATAAAAGGATAGGATCCACGCAAACATCCCTACTCTCGCATGTGAGAGTCGACCACGTGCTTAAATTATATGTTTGAAGTCTTACTCTCAATTTGTTTATAACGATGCTTTTGCTATCAAAATTGTAAGTCACCAAATTTTGCAATCAGGACCAATGTTAGAAATGCATATAGTATTTCTTGAGTTTGTTGAATTAATTAGAGAGTGAAGTGTCTATGTCACGGGCTCTGAAATTCTCTGTTTCAAATTGCCATCACTCGATATCAGAGAATCGACTTTCAAGTACTACAATCATTGAGAAGTTATTGTGAATCTTGTGCAGCAAATCAGCAAGTTATTTTATTATGATCTGATTTTTTTTTATATAATTATGAGATTCTTCATATGAAAGAATTGCTCTATAAAATTCTCTATAGCATTCGAAGAAGTTATTAGCATTCAAGCATAATAACTTCTTATACGTCTTGCAAACCTGGCAAATTTTAAAGATCCTATGTTGAATTCTAATAACACTAAAATTCTGTTAAAATTTTCAGTTAACTGAAGTTGTTTTATTATTATGCTCTTATTCTTCAACAAGGTTGAAACACTGAAGATCAGACATATGCCCATTTCAAATTTTTCCTTATAAGTGTTGTATCACATCGACAGTTAAAAAATCAAAAATTTTGTATATAATATTAAGGGATTCCATCAATTATTGAACTAGTTTTTAAACTCCTCTTATTTTATCAATAAGCTCCAGATATCATTGCAATTTTTTGAACTTGCGGACGATTATATTTAGGAAGAGATTAGAAAACCTTCAACTAAAGCAACATGTTCACTAAGTTTCTCATTTTAAATTGTACTATTGTTAGTATGGTAATTTCTCAAAATTTGTTAATTTATATTTGGCTTTCCTTTTTGACTTTCTCATAGTCTCCTTTTATCTTTGTTCTTATAACTTTTGGCCAAAGAAACCATACTTAAAACACCAAACAAGCAATTTGATCATCAATTTGACTTTGTTTCCAAGATTTGGTCCTTTTATTCATCATTATACAACATTTCAGAACATCAGAAGTTGTCGCTAGACATTGCAAAATGGAGGTAAATCACGTGTTGGTCCATTAAAATATTTTCGACCTTTTCTTATTTTTATTGTTAAGACTCTACTTATAAGACATTTAATTTGGTTGTTTGACTCCATATTTAGTTAAATCCTTACTGAACAACTCTTTGTTAGGTTGTTTTTTAATGACCTTTTTAGGATTAAATAGGCAGATTTGGAAAAACTAATGACTTATTTTTCAATATGGAACAGACTGATTCACACAGTATGGACTTAATTGCTTGAGACAACAGCTAATGATGAGATTTCTGTCTGTATTTTCTAAAACTGGTGCTGGACCATTACTTAGAGCTGCTTCTGAAATATTTTCAAAATTAAGAAGAGAGAGTGAAAACGACTACTTAAAGCTTCTCGAAGAAGAGGATGGAGACCAATAACAAAAGACTTGTTTGCATTATTAACTAAGCTTAAATCTTCCTTTTGTTGTACCATATAATTGAATATTGTGTTAGGGTAACAATAACAAGAAACAACAGAAAATGGAGAAATAAAATTTTCTTATCCCTGCCCCATTTATACTTCCTACTAATATTCTTTTTCCTCCATCTTAGCTTTCCCACAACAAAGACCCTTCCACTCCTCATCGTCTTCCTAACATTATCATTTTCCCTTTCCTCTCTTAGTCCCCGTTTTCCTTCTAGGCCTTCTTGAATGGGTAAGGCCTATTTAGACAGGAATATATTGCAGTTCTAGTCGCCATTTTTAGGAAATGTGGGAATGCAGCTGATTTCCATGGCAGGCCATCGTGTGTTCACTGTGTAGTTTGGTGCAATTGTATGATGATGAGCCAGATTTTGCTAATAGTAAAATTTCTTTTATCAAACTTTGCTTTTGGTGGAGTAGACTTTATGTTAATACAATTTTTATTGTTGACAAAAAAGTTGAAATCAAGGATGTGATGCCTCATCATTGGGCCAGTGGATCTTCCTTCCTTCCCATGTATATGATCTTATTTATTCCAACTTTTTATCAGAAATATTACGTATTTTGATGTAAAAGAAGTGCAAGATGGGGAGCATGATCCATTCACTCTTTGGAAAAGGAGTAATACAATTTAAGATATGCCAGTATTTTCAACTACAAATAACTAGAAAATTGGATGATTCCTAAACTTAGTGTTGGGCCAAATTTTCAATTACATCACTAATTCAATTAATTCTTTCGATGATGCAGGTGTCAATGATAAGGATAAACCTAATTACATTGAAGATGACATAGATGATGAAAGTGGCGAAGAGGAATTAGATGCTCATGAGACATTTAATCTCGGTTGCAATTTCAAAAAATATTTTAATGGGTAAATTAAGTTATAGAACTCGGAATCTAAATTTAGTGACGGTTTTTGAAATTTTTAAAGTCGGGAGAATGCGAATTTAACGAAGTTACGGGCGGTTAAAACATGTGAGGGCGTTTTGGTAAATTTAATTATTTAAATTAAATTTTATAAAAAAATTTTAAAATTTTAAGAAAAACTGAATGGCTTCATGAAGAAGCCACTCGATTTTCTCTTCTGCCCGCAAACGCCAAGAGAAGACGACCGTGTGAAGCGAGAGAAATAGGGAGGGGTGATCGGCTGGCGAGCGACGGAAGAGAGAGACGCAGTGTTTGGGTTTCTCCGGTGGGCTAAGGTGAAGCGCGGCTTGGTGTTTCCCGTGCTGAAGACCGAAGGTAAACCGCCCTCCCCTATTTCGGTTTTTGCCATCCAAGTGGGGAGTTCTGTTGCTTCCGAACTCCCGCTTTGTTGAGCTCGATTCTTGGTATGTTTAGAGACTAGGGTGGGTGAGCTGGGAGCTCGGCATTTTCGTGCCAAACCCGACCAAGAACAGGTGGGGATGTCCCTGCTCCTCTGTTTTGGTGGCTGAGGGTGTAGTATTGCCTGTGTTCTGGCCTCGGTTAGTTGTGCCAAAGTGTGGAGGGATTAGCAGCGGGGGAAAGGGGTGGGCATCGATGGTGTTTTGGTTTTGAGAAGGATTGTGCTACCATTCAAACTTTTTGAGTGAGAAACTTTAAATTGTTGTTAGTTTATTCATAGTTGATTGGAATATAGCTTTTTGGTGAAGAAATTGGTGAAATTAGGTCGAAGTTGAGATTTTTGATTTTTTGTCGTATAAAAATAGGTTCTGTTTTTTACCGTTTCGGCCTACCTTCGGTTATTCGTTTTAAATTCTGTTTTAGTGGATGAAATTAGGTTGTTAGAGAAACGTTTGGCCGTTGGAATCCTTTGATTTCGATATCTGACACAAAAGTTATGCGCGTCGGAAGTTTATGTCGAATTTTGGACCGAGTCAAATTATTGAGCGTTTTTAGTAGAATTGTGATGTGTGATGTTAGCGTTACTGATTTTAGTGCGTAAAACGAGTTTTGAATGAATTTTGGTTAAGGGGAAACGGAGATATGAAATTTGGGTGAAGGGCAGATTTGGTTTTGGTGTTTTTCACCTAGCTGTGGCTTACCGTTTTAATATCCGTCTCAGTATGTTAAACTAGGTTCCTAAGGGAACATATAGCCTCTTGAATCGCTCGATTTCGATAACGTGCGCAAAAGTTATGCGCGTCTAAAGTTTAAGGGAGTTTTCAGCTGAACCGAATTAGTGATCCGTTTTGGTTGAAATTTCATGGGTTTAGTTAAACAATGTTATTTTTAGGGTATTTAGTGAATTTTGAATTGAAAATTGATGAGTGATTGTTTATGTTTTAGGTTGAGGCATTTTTGGCGAAGCTGTGCGTCGAGTGAACTTAGGACGCCAAGTAAGTAGTGCATGCGTGTGTTTTGCCCAGGTGGGCCTACACCGTACACTTTAGGATTTATGTTGTTGATTATGGTGTGTGTGTGTGTGTGTATTGTTTGACATGCATCATGTTTTAGAAAGGGAACAAAAATAGTTTTGAACATATTTTGAGTAAGTGGAGAGACACGTGGCAGTGGTACTGCAGATCCTGCTAGTGTGAGGGCCGGTGCGTAATCAACCGCGGATTCTACTCGAGCAGTGGGCCGGTTGGGTCATCATGCAGTGTGTATGTGTCGGCGGTGAGGATGATGGACAGTGGTACCGCGGATCCTGCTATTGTGTGGGCCGGTGCCTCACTAGTCGCAGATTTTGCTCGAGAAGTGGGCCGACTGTGCTGTCGCGAAGTGTGTGTGTGTGGCAACTGTGGCCCCGTTGTTGAGGAGGCTAGAACAAGGGCGACGTGTCAGGGTGTAGTGTAGCACGAGGTACACCATCACATTGATATGGTTGCTGTGTGGTGATGCGTGTTTGTAACTTGTGGGCCTCGTTGCTGGGGAGTCCGAGACGGTGGTGACGTGCCAGGGTGTAGGGTGGCGATAAGTTCTTTCTCACCCTTGTGTGGCTGCACTATGCGTCACAGATGTGACAACATGAGTGTGAATGTAGAGACTGTATGTGATAGGATTGCATTGTCGGTTTTTACTTTCATATCGCATTACTTACTAAGCGTTAGGGTTATGTTGTGTATTCTATGGTGTAGGTGCAGATATTGTCACTGGTGAGCCCCGAGAGCCTAGTCTTGAGGTGTAGAACGGTTGGCAGCGTGCGACCAAGGCACCGGACGGTGGATTTGTTAGGGTGACCCGACCCCTAGAGATGGTAGGTGATGGCTAGACTGTTTTGGAGTATTTTCTTTTATTGTGTCGGGATATATAGTTGATCGAACGAGTTGTATATGCGTCAATTGTATAGGAGTTCATGGAGTGTTTGTGATTTTTGGTGACGCACACGTACTCTTGACATGTAAGAATTTGGTAATACTCTATACTGTGAATTTTATTCACTTGATAGTTGATGGATTGTTGTAGTTTGTTTCTTTTTAAAATTCTGATTTAGGGAGGATCTCTAGATAGTTTGATAGATAGATATTTCTAGTTTTCTGGTGAACTATGTGCAAGATTTAAATTTTGGATAATCAGTTTTTAGGCGTTACTGTGCCGAATTTTTGGGAGAAAAGTCGGAGAGTCAAGAGGGTACGAAATAGATGGGGGTGTGCGCGGTGAGACGCGAAGGGAGTAGCGGTGTGCGCGGGAGTGTGGCGTTACCGCAGGCGCGCGGGACACGCGGCCCTGCAAGTGCGCACGGGTCATGCGGTGTCTGGTGAGGGCGTGCGTTCTAACATGCTGCACGGAGGCAGGGTACGTGGGGCACGCGGCGCTATGGGCGTGCACGTGACGCAGTGGTGTTGAGTTGGCGCGTGCAGCACCGAGAGGGTGCGTGAGGGGCGCCGAAGTAGAGACGTGAGTGTGCGAGGCGTGCGGCTCGTAGGCCGAGTATGTGCATGCGCGAGGCGCGCGACGCCAAGTCGAGTGTGCCCGCGCGCAATGCGTGGTGCGGGACCATGGGTATACGGCGCCGCTACTCGAGCGCGTAACATTAAGTCGGGTAGGTCGAAGCGTGTGTTGGACCTCTTCCTATAATTTTAAGTTTTGTCGTCTTATTTTTTTAAAACTACCTTAAATTGGTTTTTTTCCGCTGCATATTTTACATTGTGGATTTCGTGTTTCCTTTTCGGGACGCAAGTTGTTTTCAAATCGAGTCGAAAAATTTTTATACTTACAAATGTTCTTTTGAATATGATTTAAAAATAAAAGTGGTATTAAATTAAGTGAGTTCGCATCAAGTCTCTGTATGTCATAGTGTGTAGATGTAGTGAGCGCACCGAGAACGTGTGGGTTCTCGGGACGTTACACCTCCTATGCTCACAAAAGGAAGAATCGGTGATAGAACCTCTTACTCTCCTCTCGGGCACTTGCCGATTGCAAGGAAAAAAAGAAGAATAAACTTCATATTTTCATTTACTAAAAATTGATGTTACAATGTTTTAGAGGGGCTTAAATACCTCCTCAAAAGATAGTGGTTTGTTTAGCTAGAGGATGAAGAATACTCTAGAAGAGGCATGCCAATCAGCCACCTCTTCGGCCGAGGGTGCACTTTCTCTCTCCCACATTTCCTTGTATTCGCATGATTCAAATTTAGCTCATCTCCCTCCAAAATTCAACAACCATGCATGCTATGTTAGGTGTTCCGCCATGCATGCATTTCAAACGTAAAGTAAACTAGGTTTTCAAACAAAAAGATAAAAAAATAAAAATCTTGTGCTCAGTTACAATCATTTGTTAAGAGGAAGATAAATTTTCCCTTCAATATTGGTGATGGCCGACAGATGCCCCCTTGCTTGCAAGGTGACAAGATGTCTCCATGCTTTGTGCCTCTTTGCCCTCCAAATCTTCAAAAGAGGTTGCTTGAATTGGCCCAACCAAGGGTGGTGGCCCTCGAGTGTGTCATGGTCCTTGGTTACAAGGGTGTGGCCTACCTTTGTTTTATCATCATGCTTCCTCATCTCCATGGAATACTCTTTGGCTTGTGAGTTAGGCCATAAGGTCATTGGAGTTCTAACAACCTTTCCTACACGATGAACAAATGAGTTAGTATAATTTTGGGTTCGGGTTTGGGTAGTGGCTTTCTTGGGCATATCAAAAAAGAACCATACACTATGTTGGGGTACAAATAAAACCTTAAACTATATCTACTGAACAAGTCAATTCTAGCTGTTAGGCGCGGTTGAATACATTCGTGATCGCTCATTGTTTAAGTGCGGATGACCGCACATCGCACCGGGGCGACCTCCGTAACCTTCATTTTAATTGAGGTAACCCTCGTTTTGAAGCGTGATTGCCTCTGTGCGAAATGCGAGAGACCGCAGGCAAGCTAACTTCTCTCTCCGGTAATTTTTGACATGGTTCCGGCAAATTTTAACCTCCAATACCTAAACCTCCACTGATTTTGTTCGCGGTTTTGATCTCGTACACCATTTCTTCGCGGGTTTGTCCTAGTTTTGGACCGTCCGATCAGCCTACCAATCAATTTACAAATCATCTTAATTTTACAGTTTTTCCCTAGTTTCGATTGCGCATAAAAACGAGGGCGACCTTGCATAAACGATGGCGACTTCAAGTGTATTTGATGGTGCCTAACGACGAGGGTTAATTTGTTTGGTGAAAATAATTTAAAATTTTATTTGTATCCACGTATAATGTATGGTTCAGTTTGTCTCTCAACTCATAATTTAAGGTTCAAAGTAGATTTTTTTCTTGATATTAATTGGAGTTTCCTTCGCATATTAACTTCCTTTGTTTTTAAAGTCAGTATCTATTGCTTGTAGGATGGCGAGGATGGTGAAATTTTCTTGCAGTCTCATTCACGTATCCTTAGGTCCTACAACTGTATGATTTGTATTTCTCTACAATTCGAGCTTAAGAGACTTTTTCGGTCAGTTAGGAGTATTATTACTGCCATATTAGATACTTGAGTGTCATCTCCAAGACTCTTGAAATTATTGGACGTGTGCGTTAGTGGGCTCGGCGACGGACGACTGTAAAAAAAAGTAAATCATTGATAATGATTAATGAAGCAGAAGTTTGAATTTATAGATCTGGATGAGTCAAAGTTTGTCTTTTCGTATGGTATTCATTTGATTTCAGTCTTTTTCTTGTTAGCCAACATGTGGCAGCATTATACTTCATTGTGGATGCTCTAGGAAGAGGTGTGAAGTTTCGGCTTTATGATTTAGTTATGCATTAATATTCTCATATTTTCTGTTGGATGACGGAAGACAATAAGATTCCTAAATAGAGTTACAGATAAAATCGTGGACAGTATCGATATTTCGAGAGGTCACTTGCAAGAGCTTTTTGGTAGTTTTCCGCCCATTACAGAAGATGGTGACATGGCAGAGGAGGGCGCGAGACTAGCGAGGATGAGTATCAAATGTAAGAGCCGGAAGATAGCAGTGGCGGAAACTCATCGTACGATGATTGACTGGCAAGATTAAAAGCCTCAAGTTTTTATATTTAAGTCTCCCTTGTTGATATTGTTCCATCGTTGATTTATTTATTCATTTAACTTTTGCTATCTTCCTTTTTGAGTTGCACATGAATTACTTGTTAGATCTATTATGCTCTACTACTCCCCTAAAGGGGACAATAAGATGGTTAGAGATTTTTTGCTTTGACAAATAATAGGATGAGGGGGCTACGACGACGACATTGTCCGGACTAGTAATGGGATAATTGTCATAAGTTGTGTTATTGTGTGGTCGCGGCGAATATGATCGCAGGACTTTTATGGATGATTCCATAATTATGATATTAATAAAAGGAATGATTTAGCAGCTCCATTCTTTAGCTGAGGAAATCCATTGGTTCGATCAAACCAAAATTGGTGTATGGATATTAATCAATGCTTCACCAATTGAGTGAAGATTGAAAAGCATTGAACGCTATAGGAAGTGGTGAAGCATTGATTAATAGATTGGAATTGTTTTTTTTCAAAATCTGGTCAATTGGGGTGTCCATTTTGGAGTAGATAATATCAGATAATCTCTTTATTATAAGCTCTCCGATGTATATGACTGATTTTCTGAGTTTCTGAAATCAATTTTACTTTTCTGATCATAGTTGAAAATGCAGAAAAAATATGAAAATTTTGTTAGAACTGATTGTGCAGAATCTTAAGATGGAAAATAACCAAATGCATGATTTAAGAAATTAGAAATGAATAGATCGTATAAGCTGGTGAAAATGCTTTCTAATCTGTCTATAAACTCTTATACTTGTCTTTTGTTTGATAGAAGAATAATTACTTTATAATTTTTATAATGTCTCCTATATCTCAAAATGATTTTTTTGTTTGCAGTCGAGGTATGAACGATTCTGCTGCTTGCGATGCATGCAGCCTCGGGATCATAATTTTGCGACTACACGTCTGTGCCGAGTTCCAAAGCATCTCAGAGAGGAGAGAGTTACTGAGTGTGTGCATTGTGACTGTAAATGGTTGTGGCGGTGAAAATTAATCAGATTTTAGTAATTGTTATTTCAGATTATCTCTACTAACAAATATTTTCTTCCGGTGTAAACTAATCTTGCAATGTGTACAACTTTCATCTTTTATTTAGCTCTCTCTGTGTGAACGCATCAAAATTAATTTTGAGATCTTAATGAATTGAGAGGACAGGTCAGCGCTTATGAATTTCTTTTGTAATTGTAATGTTTAAATAATTTATTTTTCTTATTTACTGTCAGATTAGTGTGAGGGATGAGGAGGGGTGGATAGAACCGGACCGCAAATACCGTTTGGTTTGTGGTTTTCGATGTCAGAAAGTGTGAAAACCGTACGTAATCGTGGGGAGAAAATCCTACCCAAATTGGGTTCAAACTTGGACTACGATTCAAAAATAATTCATAATTGGGCTCAAATTTCACTACCTTTACAAAAATACTCTAAATACATGTATTTTAATACTATTTTTTAACAAAAAATACTCTAAATAACAACAATGGTTATAAATATTTGAAAAGAAAATGTGGAAACAAATAGAGAGAACATAAAATAAAAAACTAGGGACGATGACTCTGTCGAAGGTCATGAAGTGAGCAGTAAAAACCCGTTACACCCGGAGACTCCAAATGTGCAAGGTATTTTTCAGATGAGTATTTTTTTTAATTCAATTACTTAGTTAAATAATAAACAATTCGATTAATAAATAGATTTTGGGCAATATTTTCTTTTCTAAAATTGGATCACTAGTTTATTTTTGATTTATTGTACTACGAGCATGAGGTACGCTACATTTCAATTATATCATCTCTAAGGGCATAAATTTCTCAAATGAAACAAGACATTCTTGCCAGTTGGAATAGATCGAAAAACTCATTCTCTTATCAACTTTTTGTGTTATTTGTACAAAAATTTTTGTTAATTTTATTTTAGTTAATTTATTTATTTATTTTCTAATAAATTTTCTTTTTAGTAATTGCCGTGATGCTTACCCTCACTTATTAATTTATTGTAATGATCAAAACAAAATATAAATAATTAAAACAAAATATTAATTATACTAATTGAAATGAATTATTATTAAGTAAGAACATAATGTAAAATTGAAAGATAAGTATATCATTATTCTTTCATATTTTGACTATTAATTAATTCTTTTTTAATAAAAACATTTCCATAATTAATTAATTAACTACATCCCTAATGATAAAAGCATAAATATTTGTAGACACAGTGGCACTTCTGAAGGTTTTTTCTTTTTAATGGACTAGTTGTCTCTCTCGCTTGGCTTTCGTTAACAAATTTAAATAAAAAAAAATAGAAAAAAACCAATATTCCTGTTGAATGAAGTTAAAAAAGAAAAACATTTGAAAATTAGTAATCAAATAATTGATGAATTGTCCATTAAATAAAAATGTGTATACCAATGACTTGGATAATGTTTCCTCTTTTGATTGAAAGTGTTTTATGGCAAGCTCTTATAGCTATTGTTGATCTTGGCATAAGAGATTAGATCATGTAGGTAGTATGGATACCCTAGCTAAGATGTTTAAGAACAACTTTATTTTAGGTCTTCTAAAGATATCCTTTGAGAAGATAGAATTTGTGATACTTGTCAAATAAGGAAGTAAACAAAGAGTTCATTTGTTTCAAAAAGCGTTATATTCTTCCAAACCTCTCCAACTTCTTGATATGGACATTTTCATACCATCTAAAACTACTAGCTTGGGAGGTAAGCATTATGTTTACGTTATTGTTGATGAATTCTCTAGATTCACTTAGATTTTTTTTTTTCTAAGGTCAGAGGATGAAACTTTTGATATCTTTCTAGTTTTAATAAGAAAGTTTAAAATGAGAAGGATCTCTCTATAGTTAAGATCCGTAGTGATCATGGTGGATAATTTGAGAATTAAGGGTTTGAGCTCTTTTGTCTAAAATACGGCATTAAACACAATTTCTCTTCACCAAGAACACCTCAACAAAATAGAGTTGTTGAAACAAAAAATAGATATCTCAAAAGAGTTAACTAGAACTATGCTTAGTGAGAATAACATTCCTAAATATTTTTAGATCTAAGCTGTTGCAACTGCTTGTTATATTCTCAATCGTGTAGTAATTTTTGGGAAAACCCCTTATAAAATTTGGACTGGTAGAACTTCAAGCGTTAAATATTTTAGAGATTTCGATTGCAAGTATTTTATTCTTAACATAAAAGATAATCTAAGCAAGTTTGACTCTAAGATATATTATAAGATCTTTCTAGATTATTCCCTAACTAGAAAAGTCTATAGACTCTTCAAAGAAAAAATCTTAATTGTTGAAGAATCTATGCACGAAACATTTGATGAAATCTCACAACCGTCAATTGTTGAAGAATTAAATGACGATTTAGAAAAGTACATGGATTCTCTAGCTTTAGGTGAGTCTGTTGGTACAAATCTTGATAGCACTTCTAGATTATGTGCCTAAAGAATTAGAGGTTACTTTACTTCAGAATTAGATTATTGTCATGCAAGAAGAGTTAAATCAATTTGAAATTAGCAATATTTGGAAACTTATTCTCATGCTAAAAATCACTCCATAAGTTGAACTAAATAAGTATTTAAAAACAAATTGAATGAAATTAGAGTGGTAGTAAAGAGTATAACAAGGTTGGTTGCAAAAGGTTATAATTAAGAAGAAGGAATTAATTTTGAAGAAACTTTTGCTCTGGTAGCTAGACTAGAATATATTTAAATGTTTTTAGCTTTTTCCTTGCTTTAAAGTCTTTATCAAATTTATACTGATGATATTATTTTTGGTGTATCAAATAATTCTCTTTGTAATGAGTTTGGTATGATGATGCAAAGTAAATTTGAGATAAGAATGACGAGTGAGTTAAGATTTTTTCTGAGACTACAAATTAAGCAATGAAAGAATGATATTTTCTTAAGAAAAATAAGTTAAGGAGTTTCTTAAGAAACTTTGAGTAGAAAGTACAAGACTATCTCATACCTCTACGAAGATTACTACTACATTGGACAATGATTATAATAGAAAAAATGTTGACATGAAGAAATATGAGGGCATGATTGGTTCTCTTTTATATTTAACTGTAAGTAAACCTAATATTCTTTTCAATCCATTCTTATGTGCTACATTTCAAGCATCATCTAAGAAATCTCACTTGAATGCAGTAAAAATAATATTCAAATTTCTAAGTAGGATATTTGACTTGGGCTTATAGTATCCTAATGGAACCTCTTTCAACTTAGTGGGAATAACCGGATATTCCGATTCCGATTATGTCAATATCTTAGTTGATAGAAAGAGCACGAGTGGTCCTTGTCAATTTTTTGGAGAATTCTTGGTATCTTGGTTATCTAAGAAATAAAGTTTCGTAGCGCTCTCAATGATTGAAAGTGAGTACATAACTGCAGGTTGTTGTAATGCTCATATTCTATGGATGAAATAAACGATAGAGGACTATGGTCAATCTCTGATTAAATGTGATAACACAAGTGTAATTAACATTTCAAAGAATCTTATTTAACATTCTTGCAGAAAACACGTTGAGATTAGATATCACTTTATAACAGATCATTTTCAAAAGGGGGATCTACCATGAATACTAAATTATGTAGCTACAATACCTCCACCATCATTACTACTAGCAGAACTATCTTTCTATGGGAAAAAAACTATGAATGACTAGTATTAGAATATTGAATGTCATAACAATAATATAAATTAGTCATTCTATTAATTATTTGATCACTTATAATTAAACAAGTAGTATACAAATTAGTAGAAATTTATTAAACTTAAGACATTCTCCTTTTAATTTATACCTAGCATTCATCATGCATGCATAACAAAAAAATAGGAAGAACGTGAAGCCACTATTTAAAAAAAATCATTTTATTTAACGTATCAGTAAATTTACTTATTTGTCGATATTGTGCAAAAGTACATGTTAGATTTACAAAATTAGAATAACAAAATAATAAATGAGATAATAAATGACAGAAAATTCATCTGTACCATTATAAAGATTTTAAAAAAAAAAATGTATTAGCAACATCACAACTAGCTTTATTAAGATCAATACTTTGTGTTTTTTACTAATAAAATTATAAATAATTTACTTATATGGTCTAACATTTTGCGATATTAAATAAAACTTATTATCTGTGTTGTTTTTTTTAATTTTTTTAGTTTAAGTTAAAAAGTTTTAGAAAAATTTTTATATTATTGCTATCTTAAATTAGATATAATAATATATAAAATTGTTGATCTAACTAATTCAATATGAGACGAAATATATATCATATCGTCTTTAATAACTAAATTCGAAATATGACATACACGTCTCATATCGAAAATAAAATCATGAGTAATATCTAGAAAATAATTTTTAAAATGTAAAATAGCAAAATCATTATCACAACTATTATCAATAGTTATACTAAATATTTTATCTGTAATAGAATATTCCTATATATATATATATATATATAATCAGGAAATCCTAAAACTTTTATATTCAATTATTAAGTTTATTAATAAAATTAGAAGTTATAACAATATAACATATAACATTACATGCATTTCATAAATAAGAGGTAGTAGATATAGACATCGAATGAACGTTTGTAAAAAAATGTAAGTAGTTCATTTTTCATATCATGAAATATTTTAATAATATCTTTTCTCATTGTACTTCTAGGAATATGTTTGAAATTAAGAATAGCGTACTCTTTTATAAATTTTTCAAATACCTCACTATGGGTGAACAATAAAAGCAACTCAAATTGTATTACAAATTTTGTTATTAATTCTTTCATTTGATTTTGTGAATATATAGAAGTGCTATTACTAGTAGCATTCAATATTGTTTGTATAAAGTTTCATATTTGCTCATTTAAGTGATATTTATTATACTGTCTACGAATTGTGCTAGTTGAATTACCGGAAGCATATGAATAATTTTTAATACAATATTTAAAGCTTTGAACTCTATTTTTCATCAATTTTAATTTCTTTTATGTCAAAATGGTCCTTACATCAGACATTTTATTTTATTTTCGATATGAAGAAGTGAATACTTGGACAGATGATTGTCCTATTAAAAATATAGGAATTAACTCGTTAATTTTCATAATATCATTATCAATATTATAATTACATGAATCCATAATAATTAAATTAAATATTTAATAATTGATATTGCAAAATAACTAATAAACAATAAGTTTGTTGGTAGTGTAAATTTAAGATCATCTTCACATATAAGAAACTTACAAAAATTGTTAAATCATATAAATAAAGTTAACAATATAAAATTGTATAAAAAATTAAAATACATACCTTGTTGAATGAATGAAAATGATACAAAATTAATAACAACAAGAGAGATTGATATTGCACTAAAAATTTAGAAGTGAATAAAAAATTGAAATTTTGAGAGAAAAAATTGATAAAATAAATTAAAATTTAGGGATGGAAGGGAAGGCGGGAGGAGCTCGACAGCTAGGCTAGTCGAGCTCTCAAGGCAGCTCGCGAGTCGAGCTCTTTTCGCTTGGCCTCATATAGGCTTACGAGCCTAAAACCTGAATTCGGCTTGACCCATCGACTAAGACAAAGACAGGCTTGGCTGTTACTTCTCAATGAATGCCCATTGACATACTTGGATTATACATAGCAAAGATGAGTGTTGTATTGATTTATAGAATTCATTGAATATGTTAATTACCTTCGTTGGTGCATTACGAGATCAAAATCTAATATAATCTTATAATATGAAATATTAGATACATTATAATTATTTTTAGAATAAATTAGAATAAACAACGATAAGAATAATTAATTTCGAAAATTAATATTCTCAACAAAAAAAATTAGAGTAATTTTATTAAATTAACTGACGACATAACGTGAGTGACTTTTTTGCTCTTCAATAATTGCAACCCGTAGAATTCTAGATCTTGTTGATATGAAAAACAATTTAAAATCTTGACTGAATTGAAGAAGAATTGACCCTCTGATAGAAGATTGAAAAACACGAAGAAGAAAAAAAATCCCCTTTTTTTAATTCTCCCCAGCAAAATCTCTCTCTTCAATTCCCTTGGAAAGAACCGCTCATCTCTGTCTTTTTTTCATTTCATTATTTCCTCGTAATAGAGGGGGACGCCAACAAAATCTGAGACTCGGTTTACGAAGAAAAAAGAGGAGGTAGAGTTGTTTCAAGCTCATCCAGAGAGTATCATCTAGAGAGTATATCATTACTTTTCTTTTATTTATTGGTTACCTACACCAAATACTTGCCAGTAGGTCTTTTCACACTAATCGTTTTTAGTTATTCACTTGAAATGAATGCTACAACTACCGTTTCTTCTACGGATGAACAGTAGTATTGAGTGCCGTCTTGGACCATTGTCTCCTAACTTATGAAACGAGAAATGAACAGCACCCGTTTCTTTGTTGGTTGCTAGAGTTTCCATCTAAGAGAACCCATTAATGGAAAGGGAAAAAGCTTGGTTTGCAACAAATTTCGTAGAGCATTTTAGGTTGTCTCCCTTGCACGACACTTCCCCAAACATCATCATCCTCAATCGGAATTCTCAACAAATCATGGTGTAGAAGAGAAGTTGATCTAACCTACTGCCGTTTTCTTTAAGCTGTTGTTGAGCTCTGTCATTGTTCTTATCCTCCCTTTTTAGAGCCTGAAAGCAAAAGGCAAGATTATATGCCTCTCCTCTCCCTCCTTCAAGTTATTCCAAAGGTGGTGGCTTGATAGCACTTTAGTTCTGAAAAATCCAGGCAAAGAATGGGCAATCCTCTCTCTATCCCACCTTCTCCGAGGGTCTCGAAAAGAAGCAAACCTTTGCCGATTGAAGCTGTATTCAAGCTTCCTTCTCCTCTTCCGACATGGACTCTAGGTATAACTCCATCTCTGCGCTCAACATGGTCTGTATCATCTTCTTCCTCGATTCGTTTATTGATATGATCTTTCCTGTCTCAGATGAAGGCGGATTTGCAAGCGGAATTATTGATTTAGGAGGTCGGCTAAGAGCGTGCGTGGTATCATCGTTTAACAAAATTTGGGCGATAGATGGAGGCGGAGTGGACAATTTTGGGGCAACTTTCTTCGAACCATCCCCTATTCCTCAAGGATTCTTCATGCTTGGAAGCCATTGCCAGCCTAACAATAAGCCTTTCTTCGGTCGGGTTCTGGCCTGCATGGAGATTGATCCGGAGGGCGGAGCATTGGCGAAGCCGACTGATTACACTCTCATTTGGAGCAGTGAGTCTTTGAAAATTAAACAAGATACCCATGGCTATGTCTGGTTGCCCTCTCCCCCAAATGGGTACAATGCCCTTGGCCATGTTGTCACAACATCGTCGGAGAAGCCCTCCGTCGATAAAATCCGTTGTGTTCGGTCGGACCTCACTACCCAATGTGAGGCTGACTCCTGGCTGTGGGGAACAGGCTCCGAGAGCGACTCAACCGGCTTTGATGTTTACAGCTTGAGACCCATAAATGGAGGCTCCAATGGTCTCGGAGTTCCGGTTGGAACATTTATAGCTCATAACAATGGGAAAAACTCAAACTCCCCTTTACCTATTGCTTGTTTGATAAACTCAGCTCCAAGTTTAGCATCCATGCCTAACTTAACTCAAATTAGCTCTCTGTTTCAAGCTTATTCTCCATTCATATACTTTCACCCTGACGAAATATACCTCCCTTCTTCAGTAAGTTGGTTCTTCAACAATGGAGCTCTGCTGTACACAAATAAAGACGAATCGAGACCTGTACCAATCGACTCGTTGGGCTCGAACATTCCTCGTGGTGGTTCGAATGATGGTGCCTACTGGTTAGACTTGCCGACAGAAGAAGGAGCCAGAAACAGAGTAAAGAAGGGAGATTTACAGACCTCTGAAGTGTATTTGCACGTAAAACCAATGTTTGGAGCAACATTTACAGACATTGCAGTATGGATTTTCTACCCTTTTAATGGACCAGCCAGAGCCAAAGTAAAATTTGTAAACATTTCGCTGGGGAAAATCGGCCAACACGTGGGGGACTGGGAGCATCTGACTTTGAGAATAAGCAACTTCAATGGGGAGCTTAGGAAAGTCTTCTTCTCCGAACACAGCAAGGGCAAATGGGTAGACGCATCCGAGCTAGAATTCGAAACAGGCAATCGATTTGTAGCCTTCGCATCGCTCAATGGCCACGCTTCATATCCAAAACCAGGCCTAGTTTTGCAGGGAAATGGAGGAATTGGGATACGAAATGACACAGCGAAGAGCAAGATAGTGTTGGATACGGCAAGAAGCTATTCCGTGATTGCAGCGGAGTATTTGGGGGACGCCATTGATGAACCAGTATGGCTAGAGTATGCAAGAGAATGGGGTCCGAAAATTACATACAGAGTCTCGGAAGAGATAAAAAAGGTTGAGAAATTGTTGTTTTGGAAGCTTAGATCTGGGTTCAGAAATTTTATTAACAGCCTACCTGATGAAGTTCTTGGGGAGGAAGGACCCACAGGGCCAAAGATGAAGAACAACTGGAATGGAGACGAAGTTGCGAGCTGACCAGGGAGGGAAGACATTATTTTAGTAAATATTGAAGTAACCAACTTTATGTACTTATCTCTTCCATTCAGAGTAATTTAGACTAATTATATTAGAACTTGTAAGAGTTTTAGAATAATTAAATGGTTGAAAATCCAACTATGACCTAAAAAGAAAAGCGCAAAAAACATGGGCACTAAGCTTTATGTCGAAAACAGTTTAAAAAAAAAAAAAACACAGACAAAGAAAGAAATCTATTAATAAAAAAATTGAGATATAATGAATTTTGTCAATAAAATATATATTTATATATTAAATTAAAATTTTAATTTTAATCCAAACAAAGTTCTTAACGTCAGTTGAATCGATTTGACTTAATTAAAAATTAGGTCACATATAAATCTAATATAAATTATACATGTTTTTTTTATAGATAAATATCATTATAGACCCCAACTCGGGGGTATTGTCGATTAGACACTTTATATTTTAATTTTTGTCCAATTAAACATCATAATTACGATTGATAATAACAAATTTTCTCACTCCAAAAACTGTTAATTCACGCACTGTGTTGTGTACATGGTGACGAGAACAAAAACTTAACCACAAGAAAATGATAGAACGGCTGTAACCAAACCTGTGGTCTTCTCTTCTTCGTATTCATCGTGGAGAGCAGAGATCGCAACACATGGTGTTTGGTCGTCGTTTTTCTCTCGTTTGTTTGAGATTAGAGCTTTATTTTTGTCACCGAGCGCACAACACATGCATGATTTAACAATTATTGAACAGAGAGGGTGTTTGTTACTAATAAACTTAATTACGAAATTTAATAGGTCATAAAATAAATTATAGGGTATGGGTTGTTGAGATCCTGGATATTTTTTAGTTACAATATGCATGATTTTAGGATTCTTGCATCGACCTGTTAAATCTTTCTCTTCTAGTTTTAGAAAAAAATTCAAAAGTTAGGAAAGCCTTGTAATTAGTTTTTAAATAGGTCAATGTTTTGTTGTGACAGGGCAATTTAAAATTTGGTAAAACTTTTGAAAATGATTATAAATATCCTAAAACATTTTAATCAAACTAAACTTAATAACTCACCATGCTCATAATTAAAATATTTCAAGTCCGTTGAAACATCAAACTTAAGTAGAAATGACAAACGAGTGGAGCTGAAGCTAACATGTCTGCAAGCCCAACGAGATGAGTTTAGCGAGCTTATCCAACTCGCAAGGTACAAGTTAAATGAGATGATATGTGCCGGTTAAACGAGTGTTAACGAGTTAAGCATGTCACGACCCAGAGGCAGGTCTAATAGAATGCCAAGTCGGACGACTTGGTTCTCGAAAAGGACCTCATTGCCTATCTCAAGACTTGGTTCTTAACAAAAAAACTTGAATACAATCAAAGTCCAAAAGTCCACACAGTGATTACAAACATAATAATGAGATAGTTAAATTACAGTTGAACAAAGCCGAAACATCTAATTTCAAATCTAATTAATTTCATACACACCTAAATAAAGAGAAGTTCTAACCCAAAAACTTTCAAACAAAGAAATACATAAAAAGGTAGGTTGGGTTGGGTTGGGTTGGGGGGAGGGATGCACAAGTTCAAATTTAGTGATATAATCAAGCAGGAGATGCACAAGTTCAAATTTAGTGATATAAATAAGCAATAAGATTAGTTTTTCAGTGTCAAAGCTTAGAGTTAGCAAAATCTAAGGAGTTTAGAGACAAAAGATGTAACTAAGTTGTTAACGAGGTTCGACCAATCTTGCCTACATCTAGTTTCAAGGCTTCTCCTTGAAATATCCTTCAAATTTTAACTTCTTGAATTCACTCGATTGATCTTCCGGGAGTCAATCAATTTCTTACAAGACTCTTCTTCAAGGCGTCACCCTTTACACGTTTACAAATAACAATGAGATCGAAATATCGATGAATACAAATCTCACACACTCTCAATGTATACAATCGCAAGTTGATGAACTAGAATAAGTGAAAGATTAGTTGAAGGAACGAAGTCTCTCAAGTTTTGATCCGGCAGCAATTCGTTGCAATTTTCAAATTAGGTATTTTTGCATGAGCCTTCATTATTCTATTTATAAGTGTCTTTAGAAAATAGCTAGTCTAGTTGACGCTTTCTCTTGATCGGTCGACACTTTGTTGACATCATGTGTTATTTTAAAAGCCGTTCAACAACTCGGTCAACACTTTGGCTTCTCGGTCGACACTTTGGCTTCTCGGTCGACACTTTGAGACTCTTAGAATTTCTATATTTGATTCGGTGGTCGACATTTAATGCTCTTTGAAATTTCGTAAAGATGACTAGAGGTCGACACTCTGTCACTTCGGTCAACTCTTTGAAGGCACTTTTACATTCATTTAACTTCGAGTTCTAAAGGTTTAATGAAAACTAAAAATCTTAAACACAAACATTAGATAGATTTCTCTTAAGTCTTAAATGATATTTTCAATGAGAAGTAATAGTAGAATATTTCATTTACTTATTATCGACATAATCATCAATCAACGAAAACTTGAATAGAAAAATTCATCATAAAAAAATATATTCACCTTAAAACATACTTTAAATTAACAATCTCTCCATTTTTTATGATAACAAAATAAATCTACAAGACTACTTTAAAATAAACGCTCCCTTTAATTTATGCACTATTGTATATGCAAACATCATTCACTTTTCTCTCACTTTCGTATTATAAAAAACATCGGTAGAGTAACATTTGTTTTTAGACTTCCCAAAAATCAAAGAAAACGCAATTAAATCCAAGAATAAGCATATAGTAATAGCATAGACTTAGAATAATAGAGATGCAATCAAAACACGAGTAATCTATGTAGATATAAAAAGAAGAATCTAAATAAAGTAGAACACTAGATATAGTAAACAATCTCGGCGAGACAAAAAACTAATTAAACTTATACTCAAATAAAAGATGTGACTAAACAAAAGAGAGGGTATAACCAAGTCAAACACACAAACAATTAGCATAAGTAAAGCCCCTAAACCAAATCATAAGTCTTGCGAAGGATCATCAACATGAGATGGATGATGATCAAAATCGTTAGTGAAGGAATGTGACTAGAAGTAGTGAGAGAAATCGTCAAGTCTTTGATCAATCATGTCAAAATGCAAAGTGGTCTAAGACTAATAGTCGCTGAAAAAGGTGGCAAGCTGGAAATGCACACAAACATGTGATCAATCTTTTCTTTAAGTCCTAAAGGCACCTTTAGGAATGCCTGAATGATGATGCATCTCAACAGAGGGAGCATCAAGTAGCTCATGATGAGCTGGTTCTCAACGTTCACTTATAGACTCGCAAACGAAGATCTTTGATGAAGAGTCTTAAAGAACCACTCACCATCCAATCTCCACCCTATTAAGCTCGAACATTTTAATTATGAGAAGTTTAAAGGGAAGAGATTTTGCTGAGTTACTGAAGACATTCAGTATACGATGGATAATGATTTGTCCAACATTAAACCTCTCACGTTTAAGAAACTTGTAGAACACATAGAGGTCCATACTGTTAATGTGATCCTGATGACCATCTCTAGGCAATAGCTCGTACGTAAGCATATTGTGAAAAACTCTAGCACGAACATCTAAATCATTAGCCTTATGTTTCACAAGTAAAAGCCTCATAATAGGTTTCAGTGGATTTATTAACTACACAATCTAAAAAATCATTAAACAAATTAGGGGTTAAATTGATGTGTTTTCCATACACATAACCCGAAATTTTTGAAGAACCAGGAGTGTACTTCATATTAGCATAAAACATCCTAACTGAAATTTCAAAATAAAGTCTCTCTAGCTTGTATAGCATATAAAGTCCCAACATTTTACTTGATAAGCTTAGAAGTCCAATAAAGAAAACTCTTCGAGATATAATCAAAGGCTTGAACTTAAAATTTGTGTCATACTTATCTTTGAAATCCTCGTTTAAAAAAAGCAATGTCGGCCATTTGGTAGAAGGATCAATGTTTGAAGCCCAATTGGTAATCCCTGTTTTTTGCTTCATAGAATGATCACGGGTATGAGAGGAGGGTGCCATAGAGAGATAGAGCAGAAGAAATGATGAGCCATGGATCCACTTTGTAGGAGGATTGTATGATAAAGTTATTAAAGACATGAAATCATATAGTAAATGTTTGGTGAACATTATCTTGTTGAGGCATAAATAAAAGATCAAGCATACGTCGGAGGATTATTTGACTTCCAAAAATATCTGCCTTAACACTGATCTCCAAGGAGTATTTGAAATATTTGGCAGCCTTACTTATATGTTTTTTGGAAAAATTATCTTCATAAAGATTGTAGCTGACATTTCAAGGTTTCTATAATGGGTTGAAATGTGGAATTTAGAAATCATTTGCTTAGCCAACTAGTTCAATTATAGATAGGCGTTTTCTCACAAGGAAGTCTGAGCCCTAAACCAATTCGAGTTCAACCCTCTTTTTTTAAGTAGATGATAACACTTTAATTTTAGTTTATGTTTGTATCTTTTGAGTCTTTTTCTGAACATTATGCTTGTGGGAACCATCTTAGGTTAAGAGTAGATCATAAAGTGTTTGGTTTCCTCACTTAGCCAAGCACTCCTTTGTTCCGCTTTCTCTCACTTTCATTTTACCTTTTTGTATTAGCCTTCCCTTTAAATTGTAAACCCTAATCTTGTTGTTGTATTTATACCACTATTAAAGGCTGCTCTTAGTAGTAAATTTTGACTATAAAAACAGAAGTTCAACTTTCAAATTTTGAGCTCTCAAGCTTCAAGTGCCCGCATCTCCTCAGTGAGTAATATCTTATTGAATGTGTGTTTAATTTGGTTTCCATATTTGAGAGTGTAGTGGATTTCATTATATTGCTCCTTTCTCTACCTCTTTTCTTGAAGGTAGAACATTCCGCAATGGTGTATCAAGCTCTCTTCACAACAAGTTGGAGTGTTTATCCTCAAGGAGAGCTAAGAACCAAGAAAGTGTAGCCTTATCACTTTCTCGATCAATGAGAACCATTTCAGACATATATTTCCATCTCATCGATTCATCCTTTCTTTTTTTGACACAATTAACCTCACACATACAGCTTCAACCTGCCACAAAATTACATTCATTCATTTTCACACAAGAGAGTTATGTCTTTCTAAAGTTGATACATTGTTCTCGATCAAAGTAGTAATTCGAGCTCTTATGACATCCGGTATTTTAATCATAACTTTCATTCCACATTGACTTATGTTGTTATATTTTGAGGGTTCATTTCCAACATTTGTTTAAATGTCAGCCCTAAAAACCAAGTACAACTCAAGTTGTAGCTGTGCTAAGTTGCTGTCAGTTTCCTGTAAAACAACACAAGTCCGATTTTCATATGCTTTGAAGTTCTTTCCTTTTGAGGCACATTAAGAAATGAGGGTTTTTGGGCAAGATAGACCGTGAGATAGAGGGAAACAACAAAGGTTCTAGCTAAAGTTAGAGAGAAAATACTACGGATCAGGATTTGTACAACACTGCAAAATTTATATTTGCAACTCTTTGGTCGACATTTTTGCACAAGTGTCGACCACTAGTGCATATTGCGAGATTTTTAGAGGCTTTGAGGTGTCAGCCGTTCCATTCATAGGTTGACACTTACTTGACATTTGTTTTTACCAGAAGCTTAGAAGTGTCGACCGATCCTTGTATAGGTGGACACTTACCAGAAAAATAATTTAATCAGAAGCTTAGTAGTGTCAACCGAGACTTTCAGAGATACTTCGTGGAAAAACTTGATTGTAAAAATGTCAGCTAATTGGTCAATCGAGTTGATAAATTCTAGAGAAATATCTCTATTTTGAATGTGATCTATTATGAAATAAATTCTAATCTTAATATGTTTGGTTCTAGAATGTTGAATAGGATTTTTAAAAATATTAATTGTACACATTTTTCTTCTTAAGAGCATCATAGCCAATACCAACTTTATCAAAAGTCACTATTTGCTTTCCAAATAGCATTTTCATGTTTTTGATACCATTAAAGAACTTAAGCATTATATTGTTTAAATCAACATTTTTACTCTTTAGATCGCTAATCTCATTTTTTAATGAGGAAGTCACATTAGCATGTTTTTTAATTAAAACAACATTCTCCTTTTTCAACACTTTACTTAAGCAAATTAATTTGATCAATTAGATCATTAAAAACATCAATCAATTCACCTTCATTAAAATCATCATCTAAATTAAAGGAGTCGTTTACCTCATTTTTCTTAGCCATGAAGCATATGTTGACAACTTATTCATTTTCAAAGGAAATATCATTTTTGCTATCATCCTATGTAAGTTTCATTGCTCTCTTTTTGAATGTTTTTGACACTTTCATGCCTTGAGGACAATTGGCCTTGAAGTGCCTTGGCTTTCCACCTTCAAAACATGGGCTTTTTTTTCTTTTTGAGAATCTTTTCTTTTGTATTCTTTTCCATTTAAGGAATTTACTAAATTCCCTTGTAATGAAAGCAATCTTCTCATCATCTTCTTCCTTTTCGGATTCATCTTGTTTGCTTGAAGAAGCTTTGAGAGCAATGTCATTCTTCTTAGAGATTTCTTTTTCTTTTAGTTTTTCCTTCTCATTGGCTTTTATAGTTATCTCGTACGTCATTAGTGATACAATAACTTCCTCTAGTTTAAGAAGATATCTCAAGTTTCTTGGATGACCGTCACCTTGAGTTGCCATCATCTTGGTAAACAACATAGCATTCTCCTAACCGAATTTTCATTTGGATAAACTTTACTAAACACTTTCAAACTATTAGTAACATTAGTAAAACGAGTAAACATAGAGTTAATAGATTCATCTTTTTCCATAGAAAATATCTCATATTCATGTACAAACATACTCATTTTACTTTCATTCACTTGATTAGTTTTTTCATGCGTAATTTCAAGTAAATCTCAAATTTTGAAGGCATTGTCACATTCTTGTACTTTATTAAACTCAACTCTATTAAGAACACAATATAACGTTTTCATTGTTTTAGCATTCAAACTTAAATTTCTCTTATCAAAATCATTTAACTCAATTAGTAATTTCGGAGCATTAACTCCATTTTCAACTTTGATAAGAATATATGATCTATTTTCAATGACATTCCATAAATCATAAGTCATAGATTGAATAAAGATTTTCATTTTAGCTTTTCAATATACATATGGCCTAGATATTGATTGTCTCTATACATGCGAAGAGTTCAAATTGAATGCTATTAAGCAAGATCACAATAAAGCAATTATAAATCGCAATAAAAATTCTTAGACTGATACCAATTGTACATGTTCAAATTTAGTAATATTCTCAATCTATAAGATTAGTTTTTCAATGTTAAAACTTAAAGTGAGTAAAATCTAAGGAACTTAGAGAGAATAAACATACAAAATTAAGCACCAATATTTTACGTGAAAAATCCATCTAAAAAAAAACATTATGGGCATAGGAGAAAATCTACCAGGAGCACCAAATTACAAATATAAATTTCACGACTCAAACTTATATATATACACAACTACGGGTAGGCAGAACTGGGGAATCAAATTGGACTGTTCGGTTTGGTCCGGTTATGCACTGGTTCTGTGAAATTTCAGAACTGGCCTCGATTTCAAGACTCCTAGGACCATAGTCCTGTTGAATTGTGGAGTCTATGCTATTTGAAAACAATACGCAGTGAAATTTGTTTTGTAAAGGTTTTTACTGTTGAGGATATTTTAGTGATTTTGTCATCTTATTTTTTATAACCCTATTTCGTTAAGTATATAAAATATATCTAGGGTTTTGAAAGAGTGATGCGAACATGAAAGGCAGAAACATAATTGTAACTCGTTTTTTTATCATAGTGAAATCTGGTAGCGGCAAGTGGACGTAATTCTTGCATTGAAAGTGAACCACTATAAATTTGTGTGTTCTATTTTTTCGCATTATTAATCGTTTCAAAGCATATTAGATTAGTCAAAGGTCCAGTCCAAGGTTTCGAGGCCAAATACTGACTAGATCGTGGAAGAACCAACTCGTGGGTCAACCCAATAAAACAACCCAAATATTAATTCTAATTGGTCCAGTTTCAAGAAAATCAACTTAGTCCAACGCATTAGCCCAACCCATCACCCAACCCTATTCTTTTCTCCTCACTTTTTTGAAGCTGTCTAGTCGCCCACTCTATCTACTCTCTCTTTCTCAACGCGTTATCACAGCCCACCCCTAACTCAATGTTGTCACCACATTTTCACAGCCCTGAATTTTTGTCATCATTCTATTTGTACTTGACAGAGTCACAGTCATCTTTTTGTTCGTGCTTCTGAAGTTGTTCTTGCATTTGATGACTGCCAAATGGACCACACAATCAGAGTCTTCTTCCTTAAATTTTCAAATGGGGTGTTGTGTTAGTTGGAGAAACGCACTTTCTTCCAATTTTGCACAACCAAATCAGAATCATGGTTTATAGATTTCAAGCACTATGAAGTATGATTTATACAAATGGTAGCAGAGCTTCTCCCTTAATGGAAGAGAAGACTGTTCTTCTCGTAACCCCACTCCCGAACCCGTTCTCTAGCTGAACCCATAAAAGGAAACTCAAAAGCCAGTTTTGGGGTAGATTAAGAGAGACGATGAAACATGACACACCCCAAAAAACCTCATTTTGAAGAACGATGAAACCCGACACACCCCAAAAACCCAAATCCTACAATTGAAAAAGAGGAACAAAATGTGTAGACACCACACTCAATACATAGATGAGAAGAAGAGTGATTGTAACGCCCCGCGAAAACCCCATGTTCCCGGTGCGCTACAGTACATCTATACAGTATGTACACTAAGACTTGACACGACTCACTCAGTTTAATAGTACTTTCATTTTTAAATCATCTTCAAAAGAACATTGTGAGTATAAAACGTTTTCGACTCGATTTGAAAATTACCCATGCCCCGAATAGGGAACACGAAATCCTCAATATAAAAAAAATACGCAGCGGAAAAGAAAACAATTCAAAATAGTTTTAAAATAAAACGGCAAGACTCGAATCCTAGGAAAGAGTCCAACATACCCCTCGAGCTACACAAATTCGGTGCTACACACACACACGTCCCCACGTCGATGCCCCGCGCGCACCCTCGCGGTGCCATGCGCGCCAACTCAACATCACCGCGTCGCGCGCACGCTCACAGCGCCGCGTGCCCCACGCACCCTGCCTCTGTAACGCACGTCCATACGCATGCCCTCGCCCGACGCCGCACAACCCGTGAGCACCCGCAGGGCCGCGTGCCTCGCGCACCTGCGACCACGCCGCACACCCACTCCCATCCACACTTCTCTAACACTCGTTGTACACATCCCGACCTATTCCATATCCTCTCGACTCTCAACCTCTCTCCTGAAATTTTGACAAAGTAACGGCTAAAAACTGGCTATCCTAAAATTTAAACTCTGCACACAGTTCACAAAAACCTAACAGTATTATCTATCAACTATCAAGAGAAATCTCCATAACAAAATGAGAGTTTAAAGACAACGAAAATTCATCAAATACAAATGAAGAAAGTCCTCAGTATAGAGCAATATCATACTCTAACATATAAAAATACATACGCGTCCTCAAAACACTACAACCACTCTATACAATCCTGTACAATCGACGTCTATGCAAACTCCTCTATCTGCATAAATACCCGACACAAAATAATAACCCAATAAATCTCACCATCACCTACCATCACCACGGGTCGGGTCGCCTTAACAAAATCCGCCGTCCGGTGTCTCGGTCGCACGCCGCCAACCATCCTATGGCTCAAGACTAGGCTCTCGAGACTCACCAGCAATATCGTCAGCACCTACGCTACAGAACACACAACATAAGTATAACGCTCAGTAAGTAATGCGATATGAAAGTAAAAGCCAACAATGCAATCCTATCACATACAGTCTCTACACTCACACTCATGTTGTCACATTTGTGACGCGTAGTGTAGCCGCACCAAGGTAAGGAGGAACCTAACGCCACCCTACACCTTGACACGTCGCCACCGTCCTGGACTCCCCAGCAACGAGGCCCACAAGCTACACACATGCATCACCACACGGCAACCACATCAGGGGAAGGGTGTACCTTGCGCCACACTACACTCTGACACGTCGCCCTCGTCCCAGCTTCCCTAGCACGGGGCCACAGTTGCCACACACACGTTTCGCGACAGCCTAGTCGGCCCACTTTTCGAGCGGAATCCGCGATTGGTGTTGCACCGGCCCACACACTAGTAGGATCCGCGGTACCACTGCCCATCACCCTCACCGTCAACACATTCACGCCGCACGGCCTAGCCAGCCCACTCCTCCAGTGGAATCCATGACTGGTGAAGCACCGGCCCGCACACTAGCAGGATCCGGGGTACCACCATCACGTGTCTCGTCACCTACTAAAAATATGTTCAAAACTATTTTCGTTCCCGTTTTAAAAAAAATAATGCACGTCAAACAATACGCACGCACGCTACAATCAACAACATAAAATCCTAAAGTTCTACGGTATAGGCCCACTTGGTCAAAACACATGCATGAACTACTTACCTAGCGTTCTAAGTTCGCTCGACGCACAGATTTGCCAAAAGTCTCAACCTAAAACGCAAACAATTCACTCATCAATCTTTACTTCAAAACTCACCAAATAATTTAAAATGACATTCTTTAACCAAATCCATGAAATTTCAGTTAAGACGGGTCACCAATGTGGTTCGTCCGAAAACTAGCGTAAAGTTCGAACGCGCATAACGTTTGCGTCCATTAACGGAATCGAACGATTCAAGTGGCTAAACGTCCTCTTAGAAACCTAGTTTAACATACTAAGACGAATTTCAAAACGGTAAGCCGCAGACAGGTGAAAAACACAAAAAACCAAATCTGTCATTTTTTTATCCAATTTCCCATTTTTGTTTTTCTTTAATCAAAATTCACTCAAATTTAGCTTTATGCACCAAAAACAGTCATGTCACTATCAGACGTTGAAATTCTACAAAAAACGCTCACTAATTTGACTTGGACCAAAATCCGACATAAACTTCTAACGCGCATAACTTTTGCTTCGGATATCGGAATCGAACGATTCTAGCGGCCATACGTCCCTCTAACAATCTAATTTATCCCACAAAAACAGAATTTAAAACGATCAACCGAAGCTGGGCCAAAACGGCCAAAAACAGAAGCTGTCCCTACACCAAATAGAGGTCCGATTCTTGATTTCAATCCAAATTTCATAATTTCCATACACAGCTAGGCACATTTCATTCATACTCTTCGGCCAAGCCCACCGGAATTGAAAGGAGGCCGAGCACCAAGCTCGGCCAAAACAGGGAAACCGACAGGGCTCCCCTTCGGTTTCCTTTCTATTCACGACACTTTCCCCCTCATACAATACATTGCTACGGCCACTTTCCTCGACAACGAAACGAGGTTGAGCACTAAGCTCAACCAAAACAGAAAAAACAAAGAAAACAGTAAAAATGGGGGAAAACTTACCGCGGCGCCGTTGTGCACTCGATCGAAGGGAGAACAGACCGCAACCGAGCACCTTGTCGCCGACAGCTTCTCCCACACCTACGTTCGTCGGCCAAAAAACTGGAGCTCAGCAAATCCCTCCTTCCGGGTCTCTCTCTCTCTCTCTCTCTCTCTCTCTCTCTCTCTCTCTCTCTCGGGTGTCGACGAGTTGCAGCAGCCGAATGGCTTTCTCCCGAAGTCATTCGGCTATCAAATATATTATTTATTTTTAATTAATTAAATTATCAAAATGCCTTCACGTGTTTTTATCGTCCATAACTTCGTTAAATTTTCGTCCTCCCGACTTAGAATTACAAAAACCATCACAAAAGCAGACTCCGAGTTTTATAATTTAATTTATCCGTTAAATATTTTTTCGAAACTCCAACCGAAATTAAATTAAAAGTTTTAAAAATTCAAAATTTCTGGCTTATTATCGTGATAAGTTTCTGAACGTCAAAAGAAAACTCTTGATAAATCCCGAACGCCAAAAGAAAAAATCTTGGAAGGTTTGTGAAATCTACGTGATTGTCTCACAAATTAAACTTAATTCATCATAAATGCTTATTTTCATCAATAAAGTTAGACGCCATTATATTTTTGTATTATCATTGTTATAACTAAATAAACATAAAATAAATATGAAGTTTGAAACTTATTAGAAGACATTAGTTAGACCAAATTAAAAAAAAAAACTAAAATAAAGCCCACTAACTAAAATAACATTAATGACCATTTAAATAAAGACAATTTTCTAATCTTAGCACATAATACTTTAAATCAAATAAAAATCTCAATGTAGCAATTTAGCATATCTTTGTTTAATCTGTACTGGGAATATTATTCACTAAGTTGTTCTCTCCGTCCAATCTTTCAATTCGTCTTTCTCCAAGAATCTAGTAGAAGCTTATTCAATGCCTATTGCATCTTTTTTGCTTTATCACACAAGTATTGTTATTCATAAAATGGTTACTTGATCTCTTGAAAGTATATTATTCAGGCTTCCTTGATCTCGATAATCATCAAAGCCTATCCCCAAGAACGTTGGATAAGCTCATGCTATGTCTCTTGCATTCTTTCAGCTTTAGCATGCATCATTGGTCCATAAAATAGTTACTTGATCTCTTGAAATTATGTTTTCCTTACTTCCTTGATCTCCATCAAGAATTCAAAAACTAATGTTGACCAAATTCAACTTATAGGATTGATGTAGCCTAAGCGTGAGAGGGGCTTGAATATTCTTTTTTTGGTTAATTGAAAATATAACTAATTTGCAATCATGAAATGATCAATTTCTCTCCATCTTAATGATGTTCTTGTTGGAATACACAAACAAATCAACCAATAACTACTTAAGAGATAAAGAGAGAGGGGTGAGAGAGAGTGTAAATATAGTTGTTAATGTGATTTACCCAACTCTTTACGTCTGCATCTAGGATTCTCTTTGAAGATTTCCTTACTCAAATTTTACGCTTACACTCGATTTACATGATTACTCTTCACAACCATCACTTCATTATTCAGCATTGATCAATAGTCATAAACAAACTTCCCATATTTTATTTGTTATCGAATTCTCTGAACAATTTTTTATTAATTTTCATTTAGTTGTCACACTTTTCATGTAAGAAGTGTATGATGTATTGTATGAATCCATAATAGACATATGACTTAGATAATCATAGTCTAACTATATTATATTCTCTCGACTAATTCAATGTCAAACATTCATTTTCTCCATTTACAACTCTTTTATGCTATTTATTCTTAATTCTAACATAACCATGTAGATTATTCCAAACTTTCTAGTTATATTTATACAATGTATAATCTCTTCAACTTTATCAAATTTACTATATATTTTTATTTAATGTTTAACTCATATGTAAGTCATTCCACGCACTGATCATATTTATAAACTATCTAGACATTCTATTTAATGTCTAATTCTATTTCACACACTTATCCCATGGTTTTACATTTTACCAAAAACGTATTTATTAATGTCTAAACTCAATTTATGTTTATATTTCTAATTAATGTCAATTCTATGATTTTCGCACAATTTACTAGACATGTTTAATTTATGTCTAATCTAATGTCCTTTACACGAATCACTAGATATTTCTTATTATTGTCTAATTCTATTTACATTTATCATATTTATCTATACGTAGGAAATGAATAATACATATGTTAATATGCTTAGACATGTGATATTGAAAAACATTGCCTAGATGCCATAATCAATCTCAAAACCACTCATAATATTATTAAAACTTCACATTCTACACTCAAGTATATGTAATGAGTATGCAATGCTACACATAACTCATGTTATGATAAGTAAATTAATACAAGTGCGTGGACTCATGTTATGATAAGTGAATAAAACATGTCTACGTATCATATTAGTTTAATGATTTTATATTTATTAAGTATCATATTAACATGCTATGTGAATGTCAATATGTATTATCCATATTAATATATAATGTAAATGTTAATATGCATGATATCAAACTACTATATGTAAAGTCTCACACATACATATATTCTACCACTTATTTTATAATAGCACCGGAACATCGACATAAATAACCTCTGAATAGCTAGATATTTGCAACTTAAGGGTAACTTACCGTCGCTACTCTTTTATTTTCTGACTTTACACATTTCACACAATACATGACCAACTAGATATGTTGGGTTCCAATATTACCAATCATACCTCCCATAATACTATTTTAATGTATAATTATTTCATGATGTATGATTTGAGCATCTCCAGTATACATACATTCAATGCATAATACATACTAATAATGAATGAAGTATAAGTATGCAATTTTCATTAAATGACAAACAATATGATGCATAGTTGGTGCATGAGTGATGTCAAAATATTTTTCTAGACACCTCTAAGGATACACTAAATCTCATGAAAGCCCAACATGCGAATGATTTAATATAACAGTTTTAAGATATTTTTTAACTCTTTGTCAGCGTCCACTCCTCAATCGCGAACGTCTGCGACCCTAGTGGTTGTCCACTCTATAACCTCAAAAGTACCGCAAGCTTTTTCACTCATTTTCTATATTGGTCATCTACCCAAAATTCCAAAAGTTTGCTCCCAAAAGTTCCACTCATTTAATCTTCAAGACGTCCATCGTTGACACTAGAAGTATGCTCTCGAGGAAAAATCTATTATTTTCTCACAGTTAAAACATATATTTTATTCCAAACGTCAAAACTCATAAAACTTTAATCATGGTATGTAATCTTCAACAGATATTTTTATTCTATTTTAATCATAAATGCTCACAAGCTACACAATATGTGACATAATTTAATAGTTAGCAAAATTGATATTTTATTGATCAAATTAAGCGACTTTCATTCTTTCAATCATCCAAAAAAATCACATTTCCATATAATTTTTCCTCAAAGTAACATTTGGTATCAATATCTAATCCAATAACTCAAGTTTTTTCATTAAAGCATTTAATACTTTCTTTAGTTTAGAATTTATATACATTTGATTATCAACCAACAAAGCACATTAAATTCATGCTAATATTCAACCTCTAAACTGAAACTTTAATCATTTGAAACCAAATCCATCTAATATCATCATGAATGTTCAACATATAATTCCATAATTCAACTTGTTTCACCCTATCCATACAATACAAACATAGTTTAACAAATCATTTGAATTGATTTCTCAGTCATCAAAACATTTTAATTTCATATCCACCAATATAATCAAATTCATCTAATCTTCATCAAAGTTATTAAGATTAACTTAAAAATTCATCATACAATGTCCCAAATCACCCATTTTTTAACCTAAACCATGTGATTTTCAACATAGTTTAGAAAATACAAAGATTTGAAATCCTTAGCTCTTTGATGTCTCAATTTCTCCAATTTCACTCTAGGATTCCTAAGATCAAATGAATGCTCTTAATGAGATGAACAACATTCCTCCGAGAGTTGAAGACCAAATCCTATTCTTTCTCCTTCAACTTTGCCATTCTCTTTTCCATTTTCTTTCCCTTCTATGTAATAGCATGAAAATGATTGATACTTAGCAATTTCTTCATATTTCGAGAGGATTCTTAAGGTTAAATTACCAATTTTTTTTTTCTTTTTTGTCCTTCAAATTTTACCATTTTAACTTCTTTTCCATGAATAATTATAAAAATATTTTGATTACTTATATTTTAAAAATACTTAGATTAAGCTAATTAATTTTGATTAATCTTAAGATAATCACTAAGATTAACATAATTAATCATTATCAGTTAATATTAATTACCCACTAATTACACATTAAATCACATAATTAGCCATCAATCCAATAGTGACACGTGACACTATCTTATTGGTTGTCTCATTTTATTACAAGAACACATACTTCAAGATGTTAGAAACTTTTTTCCTTATATAACTTTCTTCAAATTTACATTATAAATTCAATTTAGACTTATTTTTCAAAACAGAGCACTTTATAATAAAATACAGCTCAACTAATTTTAAACTTGTATAATGTTTTCTGCATACATCCAAATCTTTTCAATCAAAATTCAGTCTCTTCATTTACATGTTTAAGTGAACACTGCAAAATTTCATAATAATCCGATCAATAAAAAAATAATTACAAAATTTTCACTCATACATGCTTCAACAAACAATTTTTCTCTTGAACATATAAAATATTTTATATTATTTTTAATCACATTTAATTATTTTAATTGTGATTATTATGGTGAATATGAAGCCGACCATTACATAAAGACTCAAAGGATAAAGTGTAATTTTCTGTAAACTCTTCAAGGCAGTGTTCAATGGCATCAAATCACGAACGAGTTTCAGCCTGAAGATATAGCAGTGACGCATGTTATTAAATGTCATAATCTAGCCTTAGTTTAAATAAAAACAAAAATAAATTCAAATAGCTAAAGTAACCCTAATGACTATCTAAATATAGGCAATTTTTTAATCTATAGATGTGTCCATGTAGCAATCTAACATATCATTTTTCAATTTTTGACGTTGATACTATTCACCAAGTTGTTATCTCCCTCCAATCTTTAATCAAATGTGTCTTCATAAAAGAATCTATTAGAAGTAAATGCAATGCCTATTGCATCCTTTTAGCTTTATCACACAATTATTGGTCCTTGGAAAATGGTTAAGGGATCTTTTGAAAGTATATCATCCTTGATACCTTGATCTCTATCATAAAAAAAGCCTTTATCCGTGAACATTGTTGGTCCAATTGAATTTTTAATGGACTTCTTGAACAATTATTGGTCCTTTGTGGATCTTATATCCTTTATACCTTGATGTTCATCATAAAAAAAAAGCCTCTATCCAATACTCTGTCTCTTACATTTTCTTAACTTTAGCACGCATTGTTGGTCATTCTTGAATTGTTAACGGATCTCTTGAAATTATTCGATCTTAACTTCCTTGATCTTCAATAACAAATTCAAAAACTAATTTGACAAAGTTCAACCAAGATGACAACATCTTCTTATAATCTAATAAAGCATTATCTTAATCCATTCAAGTGAGCATGACTCCAATTTTAAGTTGCCATAATAGAAATCTTGTACCCTGATTCAAGAACCAAATTTCATACATTGTAGAAACATATGGCTGTATGCTCAAAGTTGCTGGAAAACATAGATAAACATCAAAATTTATAGTTTGTTCTTAAAGAACATTTGGAAGATATATAAAAAAAAGGTTAACTTGAAAACTTAGTTTTCTAGTACATCTCAAGGAATGTGTGTAATTATCAATGCATAGACTTCAATACAAAATTTGATGATGATTAAACACGTAAGAAGATTCTTAATTTTTGCTTGATTGAAAATCATAGAAGAGAAACAATTGGTAGCGATGTTGAACCTTATTTACTTAAATGAGAGATAGAAAAAATTATAATTATTATTGTTGATTATCCATCTTGATAACCTTGTCATTTCATATTTGAGAAAAACAATGGAGAATCCAAAAGTGTTGATATGCAATGGAGACTACATCCATATTAGATGTTTTGTGCATAATTTAAATGTAATAGTATCAGAAGAACTTTAATTGTTAATTGCCACACTAAGAATGATTGTCAAGTATGTTAAGATTTAATATGCTAGATTACAAAAATTTAGGACTTGTCTTGATAATTTTAAAATTTACATGTAAGAATCATGTATATTTTGATGTGCCTGATTGATGAAACTCAACGCATTTGATATTAGGCAATTTTGAAAATTATGAAAGATATTTGAAAATTTAAGAGAAAATTAACACAATGATTTGCTTGACTTTAGAGTATAAGGGCCTTGTATAGCTAAAGATTGAGCAAACATTTTAAAATTAGCACAACTCTCACCGTTTATGCTTCATTGCGTGTTACATTTAATATGTATGTTGGTGAATTATGTCATTTGAAAACAATTATCATTATGTCATTTGAAAATGATTATCAAACAGGATGTTAAGAGTAATACTGTGACATTGAGAAAAATGATAATTGAAATCAAAATACGTTTTCCATGCTTTGAAAAAATTAACTTGTTTGTGCATATGACAATTGTGCTTGATCTAAGAATCAAAACAAATTTTCTTAGACATTATCTAAACATATTAATTAATGATGAAGGAGTCACATATTTGGTAAAGCAAGCAAGGGGATATAATTTCTCGATTATATTCTTAATATAAAGGTGATTCCACATTTCAGAAACAAAGTGCGACTGCTGTAAGCATGGTACGAAGCTCAAAATCCAATTTTACAAGAAGCAAATGTAATTTACTCTATGTTTTTTTTTTTTTTTTTTTTAGTTGTGGTGATCATGTTTTTGAAAAATTTTGTAACTCTTTATCATCCAAAACTATTAAAATTCCTACGTGAGTGCAAGTTACCTTCAATAAACTAATAGTATTCCTCAAAGTATTTCTACCACAATAGATGACTCTGAGACTATTGAAAAAATTGTGTACTTTGTTGTTATGTGTTATATACTATTGTTTATCATGATTAATCTTTTTTATCGTAGATATTTATCTTCCCTTTGTTTAAGATTTTGTATCTTGTAGAATTTGTCAATGTCGAAAGAAATAAAAGAAAAAGATAAATACATGATGCCTATGGTAGTAGTTTGAACTTTTAAAATTGTTTAATTATTATTTGTTACGTTAAATAGTAATAATTAACTATGAATATGATTTTGTACATAATATTATAGAGCATGTACCATGTTATATCCTATATTCATATAGTTGCTATAGCTGGTTAGGTCATAAACTGATTATTATTCTATAAATAAATGATATTTTACCCAAATGTTTGGAATGAATAGTTGAATGGAAGTATACTATATGAGCTATGAATTAATTTTGTCATTAAAATAATCATTTAACCAGATATAATTTATGCCAAATTGAAGTTAACGCCTGAATTTAAGATTAATTAAGGATTTTAATTTTGGAAGTTTACGTGATTGTAAGCTAGATAGAAGCTATATAACTTAGTTTACAACCAACCCTAGTTCTATATACTTTTATTTTATGTGTGAAACACATTTAGTGCCGATTTAAAAAAAAAAAAAAAAAAAAATGTACTTAATATCTTTCGTAGAGTGTTACTCTCCAAACGTTACGAGGAGAATGACATTAACGACTACAACCATCTTGTAAAAGCCTTAAGAAGGTATAGATGTGTAGGTATATATTAGTATTTAGATTGTCACTCTAATTTTTTATACATACAGATATCTTTCATCTTAGTAACACTACCACCACGTATATGACATATAAATAACATGATGTGTTGTATCATCATTAACATTTGCATCGTGGGAATTTTCTAGATCGTTGATTCTAATTGTATTTGGAAAATTATTTGTGTTAAGAGTTGAGTTATTATGTTTTGTAAAAGCTCACGCCGTTTCTCCTCCACGTTTTTCAGATTCAAGAGAGTGTGGGGATCCAGCCACGACAACTATTATTGATTGAGCACTCTATTGACGAAGGCTGGTTATTATGCATACTTTTGTTTTTCTTTTTATTTTTTATTTGTTTTGATATGGGCAGTATTGTGACATTTGCTTCGTATTACTTTATTTGTACGAGAAATGAATAATTTTTTTATTATTATTTTTTTATGAATAATGCTAGACTTATTCTATAATGGTACATTATAATCATATGTGATAAAATGTCACGCTCACCTAATTAACCCATATTAATTTTAACTAATATTTATTTTTTATTAATTTATTTTTAATATTTTCCTCCATATTTGTCCCTAACAATCTCACCTTCTCCTTTGCCTTGCTGATGCTCTTGCTATTTCTACCGTGGTTCTCCGCCAACTGTTTGTGAAAGTAAAGACATAATGGGTTAGACTTATATTAATAATAAATTGTAAGATTTTACGCTTTATTTTTTGGAAGAAATAATCATATTTCTTAAGAATCAGTTAATGGATTAAATTTCCAACGAGAATCATCTAAATAAATATCAACAACTTTTGATAACCAAAAAAACAAGAAACAGAAAACAGAGAAAAATGGGCGATGAACAACTCATGCAAAATACTTAACCATGGCTGTACCCCACGAATAACGACGCCCTGTTCATCTTCTTCCCTAACTCCTCTTCGCTTCTGTTTCTTCCATTTCTACACTCTTCTATTGCTTCTGTGTTTCATCTTGCGATGACGACGGTGCCCTGGTTTAGTTTTTCAGATTCCGTAATTAGTGAAACCAACAACGATTTCATCATAGCCTGCTATATAACTAATGTAACTCGTACAGATGCCCTGTGGCGAGCCGAAAACGCTTTGGTTGGCACATTACCTATTTTCGTCTTCCAACTTGCTTTCATTATTGGGCTCTCTCGAGCCCTCGTCTTCCTCCTCAGACCCCTGCGCCAACCTCCCGTAGTTGCAGAGATTATTGTGAGTTTTTTTTATTCCCTCCTTGCTCCTCTTGATTTCTCGTGTATTTTGTTTTTGTTTTTGTTTTTAATTTGGGCTTGAAATCTGAACTTTAGGCCGGAATTCTTCTGGGTCCGTCGATTCCCGCGGTGAGTAGATTTAGCTTTACCTACATTTTCCCTTTCAAAGCCATATTGACATTGGAGAGTGTAGCGAATCTTAGCCTAGTTTACTACATGTTTCTGGTTGGGTTAGAGTTGGATTTAAATCCAATTGTACGAGCTGGGTCTAAAGCCGTCGGGATCGCTATTGCCGGACTTGTTCTTCCGTTTCCTGTCGGTGTCGCCTTGTACAAGTATCTCCGGAAGAATATGGGTCCACCAATGATGGGAGAGCGAGCCTGTTTCGGCCCTCTGTTCTGCGGCCTTGCTCTTGCTAGCACAAATTTTCATGATCTCACCAAAATCCTCGCTGATCTGAAGCTTCTTCATTCTGAGATCGGGCGAACTGCCCTATCTGCAGCCGTTATTACCGACTTAAGTTCGTGGATTCTTCTCATTATCGTGATTGCAGCAACGAACGAAGAGAAACTGCATTCAGTTTTCTCCATTACTATTTTCATACTCACGTGCTTCTTCGTTCTTCGCCCAGCCCTTAAATGGATCCTGAAACAGACAGCAAAAGACGAAGAATACAACGATTACCACATCTGCTTCATTCTTACAGGTGTTGTAACGTGTGGTTTAATCACAGACGCTTGTGGGTGTCACTCCATTGTAGGAGCTTTCATCTGGGGTGTCATTTTGCCGAAGGGGGCGCTTAAAGAGATTATAATGGAGAAGGTAGAAGATTTTATAGGGTCTTTTTTGCTGCCCACTTATTTTCTGGTTATGGGTTTGCGAGTAAATTTGGCTTCTCTGGTGAAACACACGAGCTTGGGTATGGTGATTCTGACGATTGTGGTGGCTTCTTCTGCCAAGATTGCCACTGGTTTCTTTGCGTGTTTGCTCTGCAACACGGCGCCTCGGGAAGCTCTAGGTCTGGGTGTTTTGATGAACACCAAAGGGCTAATGGCTATGATCATCCTCAGCACTGGCCGAGAAATGAAGGTGACCGCTTCATTCTCCCTCTCCTGTAATTTCTTGGATTTTTCTGATTAACATATCAACTGTTTTGTTCATGGCAGGCGTTGGGGAACGTTACTTTCTCTGCAATGTATCTGTCATATTTGGTGATGACAGCCATGGTAGGACCGGTTCTCTCTTTCCTATACAAATCCATTAGAAATTTAAGGCATTTCGACTGCAAGAACATGCAGAGCCTTAAACTAGGTTCCGAGTTCAGAATACTCGCTTGCGTACATTTCTCCGGGAATGTTTCCGGCCTAGTCAGTCTCATTGGAGCTTCCAATCCATCTAAGCAATCACCCATCTGCGTCTTCGCCATCCACCTCGTGGAGCTCGCAAGCCGAGCCTCCGCCATGCTCATTGTCCACGGCCAATGCAAGGCCACCTCGAACAAGGGCATTTCTCGATCGGATAACATTTTGACCCCATTTGAAGACTTCGAATCAGTAAGCGATGGGCTCTCTGTCCATTCACTCACAGCCGTTTCTCCTTACACCAGTATGCACGAAGACATATGTGCCATTGCCGGAGAGAAGCTGGTGAATCTTATTCTCCTCCCTTTCCATAAATATTCCGTCGTCGATGTAAATACGGAGGATGTTAACCCTTCTATCAGAATCGTTAACAATAAGGTCTTGGATAACTCTCCCTCTTCAGTCGGACTGTTGGTCGACCGTGGACTCGGCACCTCGCTCGCCGACTGGAACCTCGTCGACAAGATCAGCCAGCGGTTTGCCATATTCTTCATCGGAGGACCCGACGACAGGGAAGCTCTTGCTTTCGGGATGAGAATGTCTCGACATCCATCAATCTCAATGACGGTTGTTCGCTTCATCGCCGGAGAAAATGTAAAGGAGGTAAGTGCATTGGATTTCCCCGAGGATGAGGACGAGGTAATCCGAAAAGCCATGGCATATCACGACAAGGAAAAACGACTAGACGATGAGTACATAATGGAGTTCAAAGTAGAATTAGAAAGCAACGCATCAGTAAACTACATGGAGAAAGTGGTAAACAATGGGGAAGAAACCGTAGTAGAAATAAACTCCATAAAAAATCAGTACGACCTTTACATCGTCGGAAGAGGAAAAGGCTATGTTTCGCCGTTGACGGCGGAGCTTTCGGAGTGGAGCGACAACCCTGAATTAGGAGGATTGGGAGATGCATTAGTATCATCGAGCTTCTCATCCAACGCTTCTGTTCTAGTAATTCAGCATGCTGTGACGGCCGGCGATGGTCAAAACGACGAGGAAGAAGACAATGGGTACATGAAAGAGGATGTTGGGCACATGACATGGCAGCCTCCAGCTAAGAAGAACAACAACGATTCTGTTCCCTTTGTAAACCGCAGAGGGAAATATGGAGAAGAGGATGGTGATCGAAGCAGCTACTTTTGAGACGAAGACAACAGAAGAGCGACCCTTCTTGGTGTGGCTGAAAAATAGCCATACATTTTCTGTATTATTGCTTCCACTGGGAAAACTTGGTTGATTTAGTACAGGAGGAAATCATTGCCTTTGGAAACAGTGTATAGTCACGTGCAAATGTTCTGATCGAAGGTAGTTCTCTGTTTAAACTAAGCGAGTCCATGCCATTTGCTGCTTGATTTCCCACGTTAAAATCAACCGCTAAACAAAAAAGAAAAGGACAAAACTAACCACCAATACTTAATTCAAATTAATATGTTTTTAATAGGTCTTTAGGTTAGATTTTATTCATTTATGAAGAGTCAGTCTAGAAATTTCTTATTCATATATGTGTAATTACATTAATATATATATATTTAAGATATTCATTATGTACCAATACATATATGTGATTAATTAGGTAGTTTATAATGGTGCTTATACATGTACTATAGAGTTCTATTTTAGGCATTTAAATCAAACAATAGCCAAGTCCTTTGTTCTCCAATTCATATTTGTTTCTTTCTCCAGAATCCCTCTTCTTTATTTTAACAAATTGATATCAAAGCTCTATTTACGATTATGTAAAAATGTCAAATTCTACATTTTTATTCCATTTCCCTCAACTTACCAAAAAAAATTACGAGAAATGGTGCATTTGTATGAAGTCTTCCTTCGCTCGCAAGAAGTATGAGATATTGTTGATAGAGGTTATAAGAAGCCTCATGACGATTCTGCCATGACTCTTAACCAAATGGAGACTCTCTAAAGAACGTTTAAGAGAGATCAACAAGCTCTTACCCTTACTCATCAATGTTTGGATGAAACAATGTCGAGAGAGTATTAAATGCGACCACTGCCAAACAAGCATGAGAGATTCTACAAAATTCTTATTAAGAATTTTATAAGGTAAAGAATTTACGTCTTCAAAGCCTACAACGAGAATTTGAAGCATTGTTAATGCAAGAATCCGAGTCCATAACAGATTTCTTTTCAAGGATTTTGGTGATCGTAAATCAAATGAAGAGATATGAAGAAAGAATATAAAATTTCGCATCAATGAAAAGGTTCTTCACTCATTGCACTCAAAGTTTGATTATGTACTTGTAACTATTGAGGAGTCCAAAGATTTAGCTACCATGACGGTTGACCAACTTATGGGTTTCTTACAAGCTCATGAAGAGAGAATCAATAAGAAGAATGAGGAACCAATCGAGCAAGATTTGGCCACCAAACTCTCGGTGAAAAAGAATGAACGTGGGAGAAGCAAACAAGGAAGAGAACACAGACAAGGACGTGAACATGGTAGATGAAGAAGCCAAGGACGATAAAATCTCAACAGTGAAGAGAAGAGTCATTTTGTGAAAAAACACAATAGAGGAAGTCACTTAAGAAAAAAAAATTGATCAAGTGGTTAGTGCTACAATTGCCAAAAGCACAAACACTATGCTCATGATTGTTAGAGTCCTCAAAATGTCAAAGAAACGGCGAATTATGCTAAAAATGAAGAGGTGTATGAAACTTTGTTTCTTGCTTACAATGGAGGAGAAGAAAGCAAGAGAAACGTGTGGTACCTTGACAACATAGAAAACAATAACATGTGTGAAGACAAGAACAAATTTATGGAGATCGACAACATGGTGACCAGATTAGTCATGTTTGGAGATAACTCCAAAGTTCAAATGAAAGGCCAAGGTATGATTTTAATTCGTATGAAAAATGACAGTCATCAACTCATTAACAATGTTTACTATCTTCTGAGTATCAAAAGCAACATTTTGAGATTGGGACAACTTTTGGAGAAAAACTGCGAAGTTCACATAAAGGATTGCAGTCTCCTACTTAGAGATGATAGAAGAAATATGATCACGAAGGTACCGATGATAAAAATAGAATATGCCTACTAGATATTCAAGCCAACATTGCTCGATGTTTGAAGGCTTGTGTGAAGGACACCTCATGGCTTTGGCACTTGGGACTTGGTCATCTTAATTTTGGTGGCTTGAAGTTATTAGATCAGAAAATGATGTTGAAGAGCTTGTCGTTCATAGATCAACATGACTAGTTATGTGATGGGTGTCATGTCAGCTAATAATTTCGAAAGAGTTTTTTTGAAGAAGACAACATCTAAAGCAAGTAAACCCCTTCAACTTGTTCATAATGATATATGTGGATCGATTTAAGCCTCTATTGTTAAGTAAAATTCAGTATGTTCTTCTCTTCATTAATGATTCTGGTAGAAAAACTTGGGTTTATTTTTGAAGAAGAAATCTTAAGTTTTGAAACTTTTTAGAAAATTTAAAACATATGTAGAAAAATAAAGAAAGTATATCATTAAAGTTTTGCAATCAGACAATAGAGGTAAGTTTACTTCTAACGAGTTTAATGAGTTATGTGAAATAAATGACATACGGCAATTTCTGACAGTTCCAAGATCTTCACAACAAAACGTTGTAGTTGAACGAAAGAATTGAACCATTCTCAAGTGAAAAGTATGCTAAAAACAAAGACGATGCCGAAAGAGCTTGGGCTAAAGCAGTTGATTGTCATCGTATACCTATCAAATAGCTACCCGACAAGAAGCTTGTGGGACAAAACACCTCAAGAAGCATGGAGTGGAAAAAAACCAAGTGCTTCCCATTTGAGAGGTTTTGGATGCAATAGTTATGTGCATGTCCTACATCAAGAGAGATCAAAGCTTGCTGATAAAAGCAAGAAATAAATCTTCATCAGTTATGATCAACGCTCCAATGACTACAAGCTCTATGATCCAAGTTTTGAGAAGAAAATTATTAGTATAGACGTGAAGTTTAATGAAGAAGATTCTTGAAATTGGAGTGATGAAGACACTTTGACGAAGAGCAAAGAAACGAAGTTCAAGAGCCTGCTACACCTCACAAAACACCAACAATATTAGAAACGCCTTCATCTTCTTCAAGTGGATGTTCAAGTGAAAGAGAGCCTTGTATGAGTAGTCTTAAAGATCTTTATGAGGTAACACAAAGTCTAAGTGAATATCTAACTCTCTTTTGTCACTTTGTCGATTGTGAGCATTTAGTATTCAAAGAAACTGTGAAAGATGAAAAGAGGAGGATTACCATGGATGAAGAGATTGCCTCAATTGAGAAGAATGACACATGGGAGCTATCAACCATTCTGGAAAGCCAGAAACTCATTGGTGTGAAATAGGTCTTCAAAGAAAAGAAGAAAGCAAAGGGAGACGTCGAGAAATACAAAGCTAGGTTAGTGGGGAAAGACTATAATCAATGACCAGGTATTAACTATGGAGAAGTATTTGTTCCCGTCATTTGGTTAGAAACTATTCGGTTCATTATTTCACTAGCAGCTTAGAAGAGATGAAAGATTTATTAAATGGATGCCAAATCAGCATTCTTGAAGACACATTCTTGAAAAAGAGGTTTATGTGGAATAACCTCAATACTATGTTATAAAGGATTATGAAGACAAAATAGTGAAACTGATAAAAGAATTGTATGGCCTGGAGCAAACTCCAAGAGTTTGGAATAGTAGAATCGATAAGTACTTCCTCGAAAGTGGGTTTATCAAATGCCCATATGAACACTCTCTATGCTAAGGTACGTCAAAATGGAGATGTCTTATTTATTTGCTTATATGTTGATTTGATTTTTATGGGGAATAATCCGAGTGTGTAAGAAGATTTCAAGCAAGCAATGACAAAGGAGTTTGAGATGACTGATATTGGTCTAATGTCATGCTATCTTAGTATGAAGATTAATCAAGGAGATGATATTTTCATATCTCAAAAAGATTTTGGAAGAGAGATTCTAAAGAAGTTCAAGATGGAGAATTGTTAGCTTGTGAGTACTCTTGTGGCATGTGGAGTAGAGTTATCGAAGAATAAGGAAGGAGAGAGTTGATTCTACAACTTTCAAGAGTCTGGTTAGAAGTTTGAGATATTAAACTTGCACAAGACTAGACATTCTTTTTGGAATTGGACTGGTCAGTTGATCCATGGAGTCACCGACCATGACACATTGTTTGGCGGCAAAACAAATTCTTCTATATATCAATGGTACAATTAATTTTGGCCTACTTTATTCATTTTCTGTTGAATTTAAGCTCGTCGAACATAGCAATAGCGATTGAAGTGGAGATATAGATGATCAAAAGAGCACAACAAGTTTTGTTTTCTACAGGGTGCTATAACTTTTATACGGTGTTCGAGAAAAAAAAATTGTCACTCTATTTACCTCTGAAGCTGAATATGTTGTAGGTACATCTTATGTATGTCATGCTATATGGTTGAAAAGGCTATTGAAAGAGATATGGCACAAAAAGGAACTATAGAGATTTTTGTTTCATGATTAAGCAAGCATATAGATACGAGGTATCATTTTCTTCATGACTACACACATCATTTTTCCTCTAAAAATTGAATATGTGGAGGAAGAAGCAATTTTTTAAGAGTTCAAAGAATTTTACAAAGAAGAGCCACTAACTGAAGAGCACATAAAATAGGAGGTTAGTTTTCTTCACATGAATTTAATTTTTATGATAGAATTTCAATAAGAGAAAGATAATTGTTAGATGGAAGAAATTGTCTAAGAAATACAAGAGATTCAAGAAGAAAATTTATTATTGAACCATGGACCAAAAAAGTATGAAGTTGTGATACAAAAGATGAAAGAAATTAAAGTGAGAAAAATAGTGTCATGTTGGCAAGGTAGCAAACACTTGTCACTTGTTGCAAAGATTTTATTTTTTTTAACAAACTTAATCTCTTTTCTAGTGTTAATTTTTTTATATATGATTTAAAAAATTTGAGGACAAATCTCTTCGAATGGAAAGATAATCATACGAACCAGGGAAGACCAAAAATTAAAACTTCAATCAAACACTTTTCAAAAAAGGTGAAGATTCATTAAAGGAATGTGATATTATTGAAAGTATAAAAGGAACATTTTTTATTAAAAAAATTACAAGTATAAGCCAAAAAAATCTTTGGAATGCAACTTTTAAGCTAACCAAACAAAAAACACGAGGTAGTGCACGCACCAAGCCGTTAGGAGCTGGAAGCGGGAGGAGGCAAGTAGCAGGCACCTAGGCACACCAGCACACACAAGGACAAATGAGCAAGCATTTGGCCGCACTCGGCAAGCGCACGATAGTATGAGCAGTGCATGCACTGTGTGGCCCCTTGAGTTCAAAATTTCCAAATTTTTATGTTTAAAATTTTTAACTTAAGTGTTTCCATATTTTATATTTTCGAACTTATTAGAATTTACTATATATTTAATGTTAGATTAGGCTATTTATTATTATTTTTAAAGGTTGTTTGTATTCTTTTTAAACACCAAATTTGTACTAATTAGAGCAACCAATATACATGACTTTTGAAGTTTACTTTGTGAAAGAATTTTCTTTTTTGAATAACTAGGTTTTCTTTAAGTTAAAACTGTGAAGATCAACTTGATAGTTTTAGTTCTAACTACATATTTGGTTAGGGTCAAACTTCTTACTTGATAACTTTACATCTGTCGGTAAGGTTGGATTATGGTCAAGTTCCTCATACTTGATTCAAAGAGAATCTTGGGTCTTTAATTTTGCGTTGTTGAAGGGTCTCAAGTTCTTAATACCCGTGATTCTCATTACGCAGGCTTCCCCTTGAAATTTTCTTGCTCAACTCTTACACTTACACTTGATCTAGTTTTTGGTCACCAATGTTTCCTTTTCACTTCTAGGCTTTCATCCTTTCTCTTTAACAATAAATGGAGATATAAACATTTCGTACAAGAACTAACTTTCATAAGATTTAATATCTCAAGTGAAGTAAATATGAAAGTTGCGTTTGGTTACTTGAAATCATTAATGCTTGAACGTCTCAACTAACGTTTATGCAATGCAGATGCTAGTTCTATTTATAGACAAGCTTCATTTCTTCGATCGTTTGATTAACCCTTAATACTCTCCAATAGACCGCGATGCAGTTGAATTACTTGCCACCGGTTTGCCACGAACATCCTCAATATGAATTTGTCCCGAGTCTAGACTATCATGAGGCTTCACTAGTCTATCCATGTAGTCTACGGCAAATCAAGCTCCAACTGACCCCACATTATGTTTCAAAATTACATCCCTCGAGCTTGGGCTACCGCAATAGTCTATTGGTCTACCATTGTGGACTATTGAGTGGAAGTTCCTGTCAACCGTCATTTCATCCCTCATAAACACATCTTAGGACTAGACTACTGCAAATAGTGTCGAGCCTACCACGAGAAGTTTTGTCAAATACATGCCACACAAGTAGTTGCCTGCAACACCCAATTTAACACTAGTGTAAGTTGAGCGAACTTTTTCATTTAAATGCAAAGAATAAACTTAAAAACATGTTTCAAGGATTTAACAAATACATTAGTACATTACCATACCCAATACAAAGGTAGTCCCAAGGTGAATAAAAATGTATTTATTTAGAATTAAAACAATTTAATCGTTAAAAACAAATAAGCTTAATTTCAAATAAGCTAACAATTTCCTATTTTTGATGATGACAAATTTAAAGAGTTAACTTGTAATAACCCAAAAAATTTCAAATCTTAGATTTAGTTCCCGAAATTTTAATTTAAATCTCGGTTAGAATTTCGAGAAATATTTTAATGGGTAAATTAATTTATAAAACTTGGAATCTAAATTTAGTGACGGTTTTTGAAATTCTTAAGTCGAGAGGATGCGAAATAACGGAGGTTCGGAGAAACGAAAACACGGAAGGGCAATTAGGTAAATTATTATGTAAAATGAAAATTAATTAAATTAAATTAATTTTTTTTAAAACAACCGAATGGCTTCAAAGAGAAGCCATTCGGCTGTTGAACATGAGGGCGAGAGAGGAGAGCAGCCGAGAGGGAGAGCGGGAACCGGAGAGCGATCAGTCAACAGTTGACGACCGTGCGAAGGGAACCGACGGTGCGGAACGGAGAATTCTGGCAAGCTGAGCACGTGGAATCAGTTTCTCTGTTCAGAAGACCAAAGGTGAAATCTCCTCCCCTGTTTCGATTATGTTCGGTCGTGAAGTATCCGTTCTTCTTGGTTTTTTTTGTGAAGTTGGCCGAGTGTGTGATGTGTGTCTGTGTGTGCGCGCTTAAGCCATGCGCGGTTAAGGCTGAAACTCGGTGAGAACCGAGAGGGGTTGAGCTTGGTTGTTTGGTTTTGAACCGGATTGTCCAATGTGAGTGTAAGTTGGTGTTTAGATGAATGATTTTAGTGGATTAGTGTAGAATTAAGTGAGAAATATTGAGAACCGAGAAGGGGAGAGAATTTTTGGTTCGGCCAGTTCTGTTTTTGGCTGTTTCAACATAGATTCGGTTATTCATTTTAAATTTTGTTTTAGTGGGTTAAATTAGGTTGTTAGAGGAATGTTTGGCCACTGGAATTGTTTGATTCCGATAACCGACGCAAAAGTTATGCGCGTCGGAAGGTTAAGTCGAGTTTTGAGCCGAGTTGGGTTAGTAAGCATTTTTGGTAAAATTTGTGACATGTGATGTTAATGTTGATGATTGTAGTGCGTAAGGTGAGTTTTGAGTGAATTTTGTTGAAGAATCGAAGATGTGAAATTTTTGGGTGAAGGGCAGATTTGGTTTTTGGTGTTTTTCACCTAGCTGAACCTTATAGTTTTAAAATCTATTTTAGAATGTTAAACTAGATTCTAAAGGAGCGTTTAACCTCTTGAATCGTTCGATTCCGATAACGGACGCAAAAGTTATGCACATCCAAAATTTAGGTCAGTTTTCGGCCGAACTGAATTAGTGACCCGTTTTAGTTGGAATTTCATGGATTTAGTTGAGAGATATGATTTTTAGCATGTTTAATGAATTTTGATGCGAACATTGATGAGTGATTGTTTATGTTTAGGTTGAACCAGATTTTTGGTGAAAACGTGCACCGGGAAAGCTTAGGACGCCAGGTAAGTAGTGTATGCATGTGTTTTGCCCAGGTGGCCCTTTACCGTGGAACTTTAGGATTTATGTTGTTTGATTGTGATGTGGGTGCGTATGGTTCCACATGCATCATGTTTTAAAAAGGGAACGAAAATAGTTTTGAGTAGATGGTGGTGAGACGTGTGGCGGTGGTAGTGCCGATTCTGCTCGGGGAGTGGGCCGGTGCTTAACCAACTACGAATTCTGCTCGAGGAGTGGGTCGGTTGGGCCGCCACGTGGCGTGTATGTGTTGACGGTGAGGATGATGGATAGTGTCGCCGTGGATCTTGCTCGGGGAGTGGGCCGGTGCATCACCAGGCGCAAATTCTGCTCGGGGAGTGGGCCGACTGGGCTGTTGTGAAATGTGTGTATGTGGCAACTGTGGCCTCGTTGCTGGGGAGTCCGGGACGGTGACGACGCATCAAGGTGTAGCGTGGCGCGAGGTTGACCCTCACCATGGTGTGGTTGCTGTGAGGTGGCGCGTGGCTGTGGCTTGTGGGCGTCGTTGCTGGGGAGTTCGGGATGGTGGCGACGTGTTAGGGTGTAGCGTGGCGCGAGGTTCACCCTCACCCTGGTACAGCTGCACTACGCGTCACAGATTGTGACAAAATGAGTGTGAGTATGGAGACTGCATGTAATAGGATTGCATTATCGGTTTTTACTTTCATATCGCACTATTTACTGAGCGTTAGACTTATAATGTGTGTTCTATGGTGTAGGTGTAGATATTGTCGCTGGTGAGCCCCGAGAGCCTAATTCTGAGGCGTAGGACGATTGGCTGCGTGTGACCAAGACACCGGACGACGGACTGTTAGAGCGACCCGACTTGTGGAAGTGATGAGTTTTAGGTGAGGTGTACGAAGTTTTGTTTTCATGATGTATAATGTGTAGAGGTGGATCTATTCTGTTGTTGGGATTGTTTTGAGGGCACGTGTATATATTATATGATTGAACATTGTGTGCTCTGTACTGTAGATTTTCTTCATCGATATTGTTAGATTTATTTTCTTCCACTCTGTTTTTCCTTTGGTGATTTTCTGGATAAAATTGGATGGATAGTTTTGGAATTTTCTGGTGAATTGTGTGCAGGGTTAGAGTTTTTGGGATAGCCAGTTTTTAAGCGTTAGTCTGCCGAATTTTCTAGAGAAAAGTCGGGGAGTCGAGAGGATATGGAATGGGTAGGGGCGCTCGCGGTGAGGCGCGAAGGGAGTGGCGGTGTGCGCAGGAGCGTAGCGTGATAGTAGGGGCGCGGGGCACGCGGCCTTGCGAGTGCGCGCGGGTCGCGTGGTGTTGGGCGAGGACATGCGCGCGGAGGCAGGGTGCGTAGAGCACGCGGCGCTGTAGGCGTGCGCTGACGCGGCGGTGTCGAGTTGAGGCGCGCGGCGCCGAAGTGGAGATCTGTGCACCTGGGGCGCTCAGAGTCGAGTGGGGCCGCGCGCGCAGAGCCTTGTCGGGGCACACATAGCGTGCATGGTGTTGTGGGTGCACAGCGCCTGACCCGAGAGGCGTGCGGGGCGTGTGTCGGACTCTTTCCCAGAATTTCAAGTCTTGTCGTTTGGTTTTAAAACTTCTTTAAATTATCCTTTCCCGCTGCATATTTTATATTGAGAATTTACGTGTTCCCTTTTCGGGACGCGAGTCGTTTTCGAATCGAGTCGAAAAATTTTATACTTACAAATGTTCTTTTGAATTTGATTTGAAAATGAAAGTGGTATTAAATTAAATGAGTTCTCGTCGAGATTTATAATGTCATAGTGTATAATAGTAGTGAGCGTACCGAGAACCCTAAATTCTCGGTCTGTGACATAACTCCCCCTTAATATATGGAAAAATACTTTTTTACCCTTTACTACAGATTTCCCTTGTATGTATTCCAAAATTAGTTTCCCCTATATTTTCTCCAATATTAAGAAAAGTTGGACAAAAGTTTCACCCATACTTTACCCCTCTTAATCATTAGTAAAAAGGAAAGTTGTATGCATTTCAAAACACGAGTACATCAGCTCATCCAAAGAAATAACCACTCACCAACAAGGACAACTAGTATCAACCAAAATCATCAAACCAACTACAATCTAAGAAATAGATATGTCATACAAAACAAAATAAACAACCCAAACAAGTCCATATTCAAAGTAACAACTAGAAACATGCATATGTTGCAACTACTTCTAATTAGCCATTGAAAGATCAACATCTGAAGTTGGAGGAAACTAAGATCAATTGGAGATCTAGTGTCGGGGCCTATGTCTTGATTACAGGGATTCCCGAGGTGAAAGGACGTACAAATCCATAAGTTCAATCCTCTCATTCAAAAACCATTCTTTTTTTTTTTCATGTGTCTATTTTGACACGATAAAGTTTCAAAATTATTTGACAACCATAGCATTTGTTATTTAATTTACATGCGAATGTGCTCCAATAAGCAATTTTCACTTTTATCATAAGAAGTGTTTTATATCACTTCTAATAATATTTAATTATTCTAATTGTGATTATTATAGTTAATATTAACAAGGTTCTTCACACACAACTATTATGTTTTAATTGTTTTCAAAATTCTCTAAACATTTTTTTATTAATGTTCATTAACGTGTCACACCTTTTTGTGTGAGAAGTGTATGGTGCATTTGTATGAATACGTAAGCATATGACATAGATAATTATAGTCTAATTATACTTTATTCACTTGAGGAATTTTCTCAAATTCCCTAGACATTTCTATTCAATGTTTAACTCATGCGTGAATTATGCCACACATTGATCATGTTTATAAACTATCTAAATATTCTATTTAATGTCTAATTCATTTTCACACACTCATCTTATGGTTTATATTTTACCAAAATAGTCTACATATATTTTATTAATATCTAAACTCAATTTATATTTGCATTTCTACTTAATGTCAATTCCATGATCTTTACACAACTATTTAGACATGTCTAATTTATATCTAATCTATGACTCACTAGATATTTCTTATTAGAGTCTAATCAATTTGCATTTACCACATTCCTCTATATGGAAGGAATGAATGATGCATATATAAATATGGCTATTGCCTAGATGTCATAATCAACCTCAAAACATTATCAAACTTCTCATTCTATACTCAACTATATGTAATGAGTATGCAATGAATTTGTCACACGTAACTCATATTATGATAAGCGAATCAATGCAAGTGCGTGCATTCGTGCTATGGTAAGTAAATTAAAACATGTTCAAGTACCATATTATTTTAATGATCACATATTTTTAAAATATCTTATTAAGATGTTATGTTAAAGTTAATATGCATGATTATCAAACCACCATATGTAAAATTGCACACATAAATACATCCTATTCATCATTTCACATTAGCACCTGCACGCCAACGTAATCTCTGGAGAGATAGGGATTTGCAACTCAATGGAGACTTACAGTCACTCTCCTATTTTCTAATTTTACAAACATCAAACAATACATAATCGACGAGTTATATTGGATACGGATGTTACCAATCATACCTCTCGTAACACTATTTTCATGTATAAATAATATCATGATGTATGACTTGAGCATCTTCATTATGCATATATTGAATGCATATTACATACTAATTATGCATGAAGTATGAGCATATGAATTTTGTTAAATAAAAAAATATTATGCATGGTTGGTGCTTGAATAATGTGAAAATTCTTTCCCAATACCCTTTAATGATGCTGCAAAAATCATGAGAAGTCGACGTGCAAATGATTTAATATCACATCTTTAAGATGATTTTTATCTTTTTTTCAGTGCCAACTTCTCAAATGCGGGCGCCCGTGACCAACAGTTTTTTTAACTAATGTGTTTCCATAGGAATCCACTTTGTAACCTTTAAAGTCCGACAAAGAGCTTTTTCACTCATTTTCCTCCCTAGGCATCTACTTAAGACCCATGAAGCTTTCTCCCAAGAGTTTTTCACTCATATAACCTTCCAAACATTCGCCGGGGACACCAGAAGTTCGCTTTGAAGGCAAAATTTATTATTTTCTCCAATTTAAAACACATATTCCATTCAAAATCATGTCAAAACTTATCTATCACTTTCATCACAATACATGATCTTCAATATACATTTTTGTTCTATTTTAACCCACAACCAAGTATTATAATCCATGAACGCTCACAAGCTAGACAATGTGTGAATATAATTTAATAGCCAACAAAACGGATACTTTACTTATCACATTAGATCAATTTCATGCTTTCAATCATCTAACAAAATCACATTTTTCATATAATTCATCCCCTAAGTAACATTAGATATTAATATCTAATCTATAACACTCCGAAGACCCACATGTCCCTGGTGCGCTACTAACGTCTACACAACGTGACCTACAGAGACTCGACGTGAACTCACTTACTTAAATACCACTTTCACTTTTAACTCATTTTTAAAAGAACGTTTGTACGTATAAAAATTTTGACTCGATTCGAAAACAACTCGTGTCCTAAAGAGGGAACACGAAATCCTCGATATAAAATACGCAGAGGAAAAGACAAATTAAAATAGTTTAAAAAAAAATAAACGCCAAGACTTAAGATTTTAGGAAGGAGGGTCCAACACACGCCCCGAGCCACCCTGTGCAGGGTCGCCCACTCCACACACGCCCTGTACGCCCTCATCCCCACTTCGGCGCCCCGTGCGCACCTTCACGATGTCGTGTGCCAACTCAACACTACTGCATCACGCGAATGCCCACAACGCCACGGGCTCCACGCACACTGCCTCCGTACAGCACGTCCGTACGCACGCCCTCTCCTGACGCCGGACGACCCGTGCGCACTTGCAGGGCTGCATGCCCAGCGCGCTTGTGGTCACACCACACTCCTGTGCACACCCCGACTTATTCCGTACCCTCTCGACTCCTAGACCTTTCTCCCGAAAATTTGACAGAGTAACGCCTAAAAACTGGCTATCCCAAAATAATAAAACCCTGCACACAGTTCACTAGAAAACTAGAAATATCTATCCCATCAACCATCTAGAGAAAACTCCATAACCAAATCGAAGTTTAAAGACAACAAATCTATCAACTACAAATGAAGAAAATCCACAATACAGAGCATTACCAAGCTCCTACATATAAAGTATACGCGTAAGTCACCAAAATCACACGCACTCCATAAACCCCTATACAACTGACGCCTATACAACTCGTCTAATCAACTGTACATCGACACAGCAAAATAAAATATGCGCAATAGTCAAGCCACCACCTACCGTATCCACGGGTCGGGTCGCCCTAATAAATCCGCCATTCGGTGCCTCGGTCGCAGGCCGCCAACAGTCCTATGCCTCAGGATTAGGCTCTCGAGTCTCACCATTAATATCGTCAACACCTACACCATATAACACACAACATAAGCTTAATGCTTAGTAAGTAGTACAATATGAAAGTAAAAGCCGACAATGCAATCCTATCACATGTAGTTTCTACACTCACACTCATGTTGTCACATCTGTGACGCGTAGTGCAGCCGCACCAAGGTGAGGAAGAACTTATCGCCACCCTACACCCTGACACGTCGCCACTGTCCCGGACTCCCCAGCAACAAGGCCCATAAGCTACACACGTATCACCACACAGCAACCACATCAGGGTAAGGGTGCACCTCGCGCCACACTACACCCTGACACATCGCCCTCGTCCCAGCCTCCCCAGCAACGGGGTCATAGTTGCCACACACACATTTTGCGACAGCCCAGCCGGCCTACTCCTCGAGCAGAATCCGCGACTGGTGTTGCACCGGCCCACACACTAGTAGGATCTGCGGTACCACTGCCCATCATCCTCACATCAACACATACACGCCGCGTGACGGCCCAGCTGGCCCACTCCTCGAGCGAAATCCGCGGTTGGTTACGTACCGACTCACACACTAGTAGGATCTGCGGTACCACTGCCACGCGTCTCATCACTTACTCAAAATATGCTCAAAATCATTTTCGTTCCCCTTTTTAAAACAAGATGCATGTCAAACAATACACACACACACACCACAGTCAACAACATAAAACCTAAAGTTCTACGGTGTAGGCCCACCTAGGCAAAGCACATGCATGCACTACTTACCTGGCGTCCTAAACTCACTCGACGCACAGCTTCGCCAAAATGAACGCCTCAACCTAAAATACAAACGATCACTCATCAATCTTCGCTTCAAATTTCACCAAATAAGCTAAAAAAAACATCCCTTATATAAACCCATGAAATTCCAACTAAAACGGGTCACCAATTTGGTTCGGCCGAAAACCAGTTTAAAGTTCGGACGCGCATAACTTTTGCGTCTGTTAACGAAATCGAGTGATTCAAGAGACTAAATGTTTCATTAGGAACTTAGTTTAACATACTAAGACGGATTTTAAAACAGTAAGCCGCACATAGGTGAAAAACACCAAAAACCAAATCTGTCATTTTTATCCAAATTTCACATTTTTGTTTCCTTCAACCAAAACTCACTCACAACTAGCTTTCCACCTCAAAAACAGCAATGCTAATGCTACGTGTCACAATCCTAAGAAAAACGCTCCATAATTTGACTCGGTTTAAAATTTGACATAAACTTCCGATGCGCATAAATTTTACGTCGAATAACGGAATTGAATGATTCCAACGGCCATACGTTCCTCTAACAAACTTATTTAACCCACAAAATAGAATTCAAAACGATCAACCGTAGCCCCGTCAAAATCCCCAAAACAGAACTGTTTTTATACGAAAAAAATATCTGAAATCTCAACTTCGATCCAATTTCGCCAATTTCTTCATCGAACAATCACATTTCAACCTATTAAACATAATCTTACCAGAAATCAAATATTCAAGCACCAAAACCGAATTTTGGCTCAACTACCCATCGGTTCTTTTTCCTCCCCCACCGGACACTCACTGTCCATTCTCTAAGCACTCACATTCACAGCGTAAATCAACCCCTATACCGAGCCAAACCCTCCGAAAAACTGGAAAGAAACGAGCTCTCACGCTCGGTCGACAAGAGCCGAAGCAGGGGAGACACTCACCTGTTGTTTTCGGCTCGGGGAGAACCACACCCGCGCCTCCACTTCAGCTCGCCGGAACACTCCGCGCACCGGCGTCTCACCCTCGGCGATCGGTCGTCGAAATCTCCCTCCCTCTCGCGTTTCTCTTCTCGGGTCTCCTTCTCGAGCGCTCGGTTTACAACAGCCGAATGGCTTCCTCCCGAAGCCATTCAGTGGTTATAATATTATTTTTTTAAAAATATTTTAATTAATTAAATTACCAAAATGCCCTCATGTGTTTTTATCGTCCGTAACTTCGTTAAATTCTCACCCTCTCGACTTTAAAATTTCAAAAACCATAAAAAAACTAGACTCTGAATTTTATAACTTAATTTTACCCATTGAAACCTTTCTTGAAACCCCAACTGAGAAGAAATTAAAAATTTTGAAAATTAGAATTAAAATCTAAAATTTTCGGGGTTATTACATAATCCAATAATTCAAGTTTTTTCAACGGAGCATTTAATACTTCTTTAAGTTTAAAATTTATATACATTTGATTATCAACAAACAAAGCACCTCGAATTCATGCTAATATTGAACCTCCAAATTGAAACTTTAATAATTTTGAACCAAATCTGTAATACCCCGAGAACCCGCACGTTCCCGGTGCGCTACAGTACATCTACACGCTATGACATACAGAGACTTGACACAACTCACTTAATTTAACACCACTTTTGTTTTCAAATCATATTCAAAAGAACATTTGTGAGTATATAAAAATTTCGACTCGATTCGAAAACAACTGACGCCCCGAAGAGGGAACATGAAATCCTCAATATAAAAATACGCAGCGGAAAAAGACTCCAATTTAAAATAGTTTTAAAATAAAACGTCAAGACTCGAAATCCTAGGAAGAAGTCCAACACATACCTCGAACTACACAAATTCGGTGTCGATCACCCCCGCCCACACTTCGACGCCCCGCGCGCACCTTTGCGGTGCCTCGCGCGCCAACTCAACATTACCAAGTCATGCGCACGCTCACAATGTTGCGTGCCCCATGAACCCTGCCTCCGTACCACACGTCCGCACGCACGCCCTCACCCGACGACGCACGATTCGTGAGGACCCACAGGGCCGCGTGCCCGGCGCACCTGCGACCATGCCGCACTCACTGTACACAACCCGACCTATTCCATAACCTCTTGACTCCCAACTTCTCTCCCGAAATTTTGGCAGAGTAACGCCTAAAAACGGGCTATCCCAAAATTTAAACCTTGCACACAGCTCACCAGAAACTAACAATATTTATCTATCAACCATCCAGAGAATCTCCATAACAAAATAATCAAATTTTAAAGACAATGAAAATCTATCAACTATAAATGAGAAAAGCCCACAGTATAGAGCATTACCAAGCTCCTACATGCAAAACATATGCGTACGTCACCGAAATCACACGCACTCCCTAAATCCCTACACAACCGATGCCTATACAACTCGTATAATCAACTGTACATTGACACAGCAAAATAAAATACCCGCCATAGCCAAGCCACCACCTACCGTCTCCATGGGTCGGGTCGCCCTAACAAAATCCGCCGTCCGGTGCCTCAGTCGCATGCCGCCAACCGTTCTATGCCTCAAGACTAGGCTCTCGAAGCTCACCAGCAATATCGTCAGTACCTACAGCATAGAACACACATCATAAGCCTAACGCTCAGTAAGTAATGCGATATGAAAGTAAAACCCGACAATGCAATCCTATCACATGCAATTTCTACACTCACACTCATGTTGTCAGATCTGTGACGCGTAGTGCAGCCACACCAAGGTGAGGAGGAACTTATCGCCACCCCACTACGTGACACGTCGCCACCGTCCCGGACTCCTCAGCAACGAGGCCCACAAGCTACACACACGCATCACTACACAACAACCACATCAGGGTGAGGGTGTACCTCGCGCCACACTACACCCTGACACGTCACCCCCATCCCAGCCTCCCCAGCAACGGGGTCATAGTTGCCACACACACATTTCGCGATAGCCCAGCCAGCCTACTCCTCAAGTGAAATTCGCGACTGGTAAAGCACCGGCCCACACACTAGTAGGATCCGCAGTACCACCGTCCATCATCCTCACTAGCGACACATACACGCCACGTGACGGCCCAGCCGGCCACCTCCTCGAGCGAAATCCACGATTGGTGAAGCACTGACCCGCACACTAGCATGATCGGCGATTCCACCGCCATGCGTCTCATCACTTATTCAAAAATATACTCAAAACCATTTTCGTTCCCGTTTTAAAAAAAAATGATGTATGTCAAACAATACGTACGCACACCACAATCAACAACATAAATCCTAAAGTTCTATTGTGTAGTCCCACTTAGGCAAAACATATGCATGCAGTACTTACCTGGCGTCCTAAGCCCACTCGACGCACAGCGTCGCCAGAAATGCCTCAACCTAAAATACAAACAATCATTCATCAATCTCGCTTCAAAATTCATAAAATAGCTAAAAATAACATCTCTTAATTAAACTCATGAAATTCCAACTAAAACGGGTCACCAATTAGGTTCGGTAGAAAACTAACCAAAAGTTCGGACGTGCATAACTTTTGCATCCGTTAATGAAATCAAACGATTCAAGTAGCTAAACGTCCCCTTAGCAACCTAGTTTAACATACTAAGACGGATTTTAAAACGGTAAGCCGCAGCTAGGTCGAAAAACCTCGAAACCGAATCTGTCCCTTTTTATTCAATTTCACATTTTAGTTTTTCTTTAACCAAAATTCACTCAAAATTGGCTTTACGCATAAAAAACAACCATGCCTCTATTACACGTCACAATTTCTACGAAAAACACTCACTAATTGGAATTGCACCAAAATCCGACATAAACTTCCGACGCGCATAACTTTTGCGTCGGATATCGGAATCGAACGATTCTAGCGGCCATACGTTCTTCTAACCACCTATTTTAACCCACTAAAACAGAATTTAAAACGATTATCTGTAGCCCCATCAAAATCCCCAAAAACAGAACTGTTTTCATACGAAAAAAATCTGAAATCTCAACTTCAATTCAATTTCGCAAATTTCTTCACCGAACATCCACATTTTAGTTCACCTATGCATACATTAACAAATTTGAAGGTTCCTAATTAGAAAACAGCAATGGCAGCACAAAATTTCTCACGGTTTCCTTCCCAAAACTATGCATTTCTTAACCGGCTCATTTAACCATGAAATTCACCTCTAATTCTCCTGAATTCTAGCACAAAATCTCTGAAATTTAAAAGCAAAACAACTCCACGCTCGACCATCAAAACAGAACAAGACCGAAAGGGAAAACTCCCTGTTTCTCATTCAGTTTTGTCGCGGGAAGGGCCGAGCAACACACACACTGGCTCCAGAACACACACTAGGTTCTAAAACACCCCAAAAACCGAGCTCTAACCATCGGGAATTCAAGAACAACTGAGCTTCCTCGCTCGGTCGACAGAAATCAAAACAGGGGAGAACTCACCCGGGGTTTTTAGCTCAGGAAGAACCCCACCCGTGCCTCCACTTCAGCTCGTCGGGACACTCCACGCACCGCCATCTCACCTTCGACGATCGATGGTCGGAACCCTCTCCCAATCGCTCTCTCGTTTGCTCGCGTCTCCTTCTGTTCTCGGGCGTGATGGTGTAACAGCCGAATGGCTTCTCCCGAGCCATTTGGTTGTTACATTTACTTATTATTATTTTTTTATATGATAAAATAAAAGATTATCAAATTGCCCTCACGTGTTTTTATCGTCCGTAACTTCGTTAAATTCTCTTCCTCCCGACTTTAAATTTCAAAAACCATTACTAAAATTAGATTCCGGGTTTTATAACTTAATTTACCCATTAAAATATTTCTCAAAACACCAACGGAGATTAAATTAAAAATTTTAGAAATTAAATTTAAAAATCTGAAATTTTCCGGGTTATTATATCCCCCCCACCTTATAAGAATTTTTTCCCCAAAATTTTCGTACCGAATAAGTTGGGATACTGACGCTCCATGTCTTCACGCTACTCCCAAGTAGTCTCTTCCACACCATGATTACGCCACAACACCTTGACCAAAGGGATCTCCTTGTTGCGTAGCACCTTCACAGCAGATCCTAAGATCCTCACTGGCTTCTCCTCGTAGGACAGTGTCAGCTGGATCTCTATATCCTGTTGTGGCACTACCTGAGAGGAATCGCACATACACTTCCTTAATATCGAGACATGGAAAACATCATGGATGGCATCCATCGACCAAGGCAACTGAAGCTGGTACACCGTTCTCGTAATCCGCTTGACAATCGGGAATGGTCCCACAAATTGAGGGTTGAGCTTCCCTCGCTTCCCGAACCTCACTACTCCCTTGAACGGTGAGGTCTTCAGAAATACCTCGTCGCCCTCATTAAACTCCAACTCCCAACGCCCCTGATCAGCATAACTCTTTTGTCGACTCTGAGTCGCTTCAATCCTATTCCGTATCACAGAAATTTTGTCGACAGTTTGCTGTAAAATCTCAGGACCTATCAATCGGGCCTCCCCAACCTCATCCTAATACAATGGCGACCTGCACTTCCTTCCGTAGAGGGTTTCGTACGGCGCCATACCAATGGTGGACTGGTAGCTGTTATTATACGAGAATTCTAATAACGGTAAGAACTTACTCCAAGCTGCCTGAAACTCTTACACACAGGCCCTGAGCATATCCTCTAGAATCTGTATAGTCAGCTCTAACTGCCCGTCGTGTCTGAGGATGAAAGGCCGTACTGAAATCTAACCTGGTGCCCATGGCCTTATGCAGACTCCTCCAAAACCTGGACGTGAATCTGGGGTCTCGATCTGAAACAATCGACACCGGAATCCCATGATGCCTGACAATCTCCTGGATATATAACTGGGCAAACTGATCCATGGTATAAGTCATCCTCACAGGCAAAAAGTGAGACGACTTCGTTAACCTATCCATAATCACCCAGATAACATCATGTCCCTTGGCAGTACTCGGCAGTCCCACTACAAAATCCATAGTGATCCGCTTCTACTTCCATTCCGGTATTGCCAATGGTTGGAGCATCCCAGACGGTCGTTGATGCTCTGCCTTCATCTGCTGGCAGACTACGTAGGTCTCAACATACTCAGCCACCGCTCGCTTCATGTTAGGCCACCAATAGTGCTGCTTCAAATCCCTATATATCTTAGTGCTTTTGGGGTGCACAGAGAAAGAAGATGAATGAGCCTCTGATAATATATCCTTCCTCAGCTCCTCATCCTTCGGGACGTACTATCTATCATGAAATTTCAGAATCTCGTCCTCTGAATAGCTGAACTCAGAGTTAGGCCTGTCTTCCATACTCGCCTTCAGCTCGCTACACTCCGAGTCAGTCTCCTGGGTCTACTTGATCCTGTCCAGAATAGTCGGCCTCAACGACAAGGCCGAAAGAGTGGCTGCCAGATCAATAACTACCTCCAGGCCAAAACTCTGCATCTTTGTCATCAACGCAGTAGGCCCCAACGAATTCACGACAGAAGTCGAAACTGTCACCAAACTCAAGGCGTTTGCCACCACATTTGCCTTTTCCGGGTGGTACTTGATCTCCACATCGTAATCCTTGACTAGCTTGAGCCATCTTCTCTATCTTAAATTCAGCTCTTTCGGCGTAAAAATGTACCTCAGGCTCTGATGGTCTGAATAAATCTCGCATTGCTGCCCATAAAGGTAATACCTCCAAATCTTGAGTGCAAATACAACAGCCGCCAGCTCCAAATCGTGAGTGGGATAATTCTGCTCATAAGTCTTTAACTGTCTAGAGACATAGGCAATAACTCTCCCACCCTGCATCAAAACACACCCCAAACCAATCCTGGAGGCATCACAATAAATGCAGAACTTCTCTCCTTCCACGAGCAGCATCAGTATAGGAGCTGTAGTCAATCTCTGCTTCAATGCCTGAAAGCTTTCCTCACCCGGGGCCAAAAATGAACCTCTTTGGTCCTGCAGTCGATCTTGGCATGATGTCTGAACAGCCAGTCCATTCCTAAGATCACCTCATAGCCGCTCATATGGAGTATAACTAGCTCGGCATATAATTGCTTTTTCTCCACTGTCAATACATTGCCCCGCATCACCTGTTCTGAATACAGATGTTCCCCTGATGGCAAGGTCACATCATAATGTCGCTCAGCGGGACTGAACTCCAAGTTTGACTTAACAACAAAACCTGTCAACACAAACGAGTGCGTAGCGCCCGTATCAATCAAGGTATAAGCTGCTACACCAGAAACAAAATGTTTCCTACAATCATTGATGGCTGGGCAGCATCATCTAGCTCTAAAAGGGCAAAGACCCTCGGTGTGACTCTCGCTGACGTCTGGCTCGCAGCTGGGCATCTGTTGGCAAAATGTCCCACCTCCTTGCAGTTGAAGCAACGGTTCTGACGCGGTTTCTAACACTCTCTAGACATGTGGCCCACCTCACCACAATTATAACACCGTGCTGGGCCCACTCTGCATTCGCCCGGGTGGCTCCTTTGACACTTCGGGCACACTTAGAAACTGTCCCGACCCCTACGGCCTCTTGGTGCTCCCCTGGCTGCTGGAACTGTCACTAGGCCTTTTTCAGGCCTTTCTGCATAGATGCCCCCTCTCCGCTCGACTGTGGCAGCGACTCTTTGAATGATCTCCGAGGTTGCTCCTTGGGTACCTCCCTATAACTAGGAAGCTTCGCCCGAGCCTCCTCAATGTCCAGGGCCTTCGCTACTACCTCCTCGTATGGCATGCCTCGAGTCCCCACAATCCGCATACCAATATAGATATCCGACTTCAGGCCCTGCACAAACTGATGTACCTTATTCTCATCCAGGCTCACCAAATGCCCTGCAAACCGCGACAATGTCCCAAACTGTCGTACATACTTGACCACAGTGCCGGTCTGTCTCAACTGCGCAAACTCCATCATCTTCCGTGTCCTGACCGAATGACTGAAATACTTATCGAAAAATACCGACCTGAACTCCTCCCAGGTCATGGTCTCCACATCTCTTGTGGCCACTACAGTATCCCACCAATGGCTCGCATCCTTGGCCAAATAGAATGTTGCACTAGAAACTTTGTCTTGCTCCTCCACCTTTGCAAAACCCATCACCCTCTCCATGCTCCATATCTACTCCTCAGCACTGATAGGATCCGGAGATGACAAGTCAAAAGTCGGGGGGTCTAAATCTATGCAGCCTATCACCCCCTCTGTCAGACGAATCCTGGGCACTAGACTGACCCTGGTCATCCTTGCTCATAAATCTCTCCAGCTGCTGAGACTGGCGGTGAACTAACTCGGTAAGCTGCCGGACGGTATCATCCATATCACCCACAGCTCTAGGCGCTTCTCGTCATGGTCGACCTTTACCTCTGCCTCTCCCCTCTCCAGACATTTTCTATCTTTAACATATACAAAACTCACATTAGTCCTACAATAAATTTAAATCTAAACACTTACAGTTGGTGGAGTGCTCCCGTGCAGCGGCTGGCGGTGTTAGGTAATCCTCTGAATGATGTCGACCCTGTGGCTCTGATACCATAACTGTAACATCCCGACAACCCGTACGTTCCCGGTGCACTACAGTACATCTACACGCTATGACATACAGAGACTTGACACAACTCACTCAATTTAACACCACTTTCGTTTTCAAATCATATTCAAAAGAACTTTTGTGAGTATATAAAAATTTCGACTCAATTCGAAAACAACTCGCGCCCCAAAGAGGGAACACGAAATCCTCAATATAAAAATACGCAGCGGAAAAAGACTCCAATTTAAAATAGTTTTAAAATAAACGACAAGACTTGAAATCCTAGGAAGGAGTCCAACATATACCTCGAACTACACAAATTTGGTGTCGCACATCCCGGCCCACACTTCGACGCCCCGCGCGCACCCTCACGGTGCCGCGCATGCCAACTCAACATCACCACGTTACGCGCACGCTCACAGGGCCGCGTGCCCCACGCACCCTGCCTTCGTACCACACGTCCGCACGCACGCCCTCACCCGACGCTGCACGACTCGTGAGCACCTGCAGGGCCGCGTGCCCCGCGCACCTACGACCATGCCGCACTTCCGCTCCCCTCCACATTTCTCTAACACTCATTGTACACATTCCGACCTATTCCATAACCTCTCGACTCCCAACCTCTCTCCCGAAATTTTGGCAGAGTAACGCTTAAAAACTGGCTATCCCAAAATTTAAACCCTGCACACAGTTCACCTGAAACTAACAATATTTATCTATCAACCATCCAGAGAATCTTCATAACAAAATAATCAAAGTTTAAAGACAATGAAAATCTATCAACTACAAATGAGAAAAACCCACGGTATAGAGCATTACCAAGCTCCTACATGTAAAACATATGCCTACATCACCGAAATCACACGCACTCCCTAAATCCCTACACAACTGATGCCTATACAACTCGTCTAATCAACTGTACATCGACACATCAAAATAAAATAACCGCAATAGCCAAGCCACCACCTATCGTCTCCACGGGTCGGGTCGCCCTAACAAAATCCGCCATCCGGTGCCTCGGTCGTACGCTGCCAACAGTCCTATGCCTCAGGACTAGGCTCTTGATGCTCACCAGCAATATCGTCAGCACCTACACTATGGAACACACATCATAAGCCTAACGCTCAGTAAGTAATGCGATATGAAAGTAAAAGCCAACAATACAATCCTATCACATGCAGTTTCTATACTCACATTCATGTTGTCACATCTGTGACACGTAGTGCAGCCGCACCTGGGTGAGGAGGAACTCATCACCACCCTACAACCTGGCATGTCGCCACTGTCTCGGACTCCCCAGCAACGAGGCCCACAAGCTACACACACGCATCACCACACAGCAACCACATCAGGGGTGAGGGTGTACATCGCGCCACACTACACCTTGACATATCGCCCCTGTCCCAGCCTCCCCAGCAACGGAGCCACAGTTGCCACACACACACACTTCACGACAGCCTACTAGTAGGATCCGTAGTACCACTGTCCATTATCCTCATCGTCAATACAAACACGCCACGTGACGGCCTAGCCGGCCCACTCCTTGAGCGAAATCTGCGGCTGGTGAAGCACCGGCCTGCACACTGGCAGGATCCGCAGTACCACTGCCACGCGTCTCATCACTTACTCAAAAATATGCTCAAAACCATTTTCGTTTCCGTTTAAAAAAAATGATGTATGTCAAACAATACGCACGCATACCACAATTAACAACATATATCATAAAGTTCTACGGTGTAGGCCCACTTGGGCAAAACATATGCATACAGTACTTACCTGGCGTCCTAAGCTCATTCGACGCATAGTTTCGCCAAAAATGCCTCAACCTAAAACACAAACAACCACTCATCAATCTCGCTTCAAATTCATAAAATAGCTAAAAATAACATCTCTTAATTAAACTCATGAAATTTCAACTAAAACGGGTCAGCAATTTGGTTCGGTCGAAAACCAGCCTAAAGTTCGGACGCGCATAACTTTTGCTTCCGTTAACGGAATAGAACGATTCAAGTGACTAAACATCCCCTTATGAACCTAGTCTAACATAATGAGACGGATTTTAAAACGGTAAGCCGCAGCTAGGTGGAAAAACCTCGAAACCGAATCTGCCTCTTTTTATTCAATTTCACATTTTTGTTTTCCTTCAACCAAAACTCACTCAAAATTGGCTTTACACATCAAAAACAGCCATGCCACTATTACACGTCACAATTTCTACGAAAAACGCTCACTAATTTGACTTGGACCAAAATTCGACATAAACTTCCGACGCGCATAACTTTTGCATCGGATATCGGAATCGAACGATTCCAGCGGCCATACGTTCTTCTAACCACCTATTTTAACCCACTAAAACAGAATTTAAAACGATTATCTATAGCCCCATCAAAATCCCCAAAAATAGAACTGTTTTTGTACGAAAAAAATCTGAAATCTCAACTTCGATCCAATTTCGCCAATTTCTTCACCAAACATCCACATTTTAGCTCACCTATGCATACATTAACAAATTTGGTGGTCCCTAATTAGAAAACAGCAATGGCAGCACAAAATTTCTCACGGTTTTCTTCCCAAAACTATGCATTTCTTAACCGGCTCATTTAACCATGAAATTCACCTCTAATTCTCCTGAATTCTAGTACAAAATCTCTGAAATTTAGAAGCAAAACAACTTCAAGCTCGGCCATCAAAACAGAACAAGACCAAAAGGGAGAACTCTTTGTTTCTCATTCGGTTTTGTCGCGGGAAGGCCGAGCCACACACACACTGGCTTCAGAACACACACTAGGTTCTAAAACACCCCAAAAACTGAGCTCTAACCGTTGGGAATTCAAGAACACCTGAGCTTCCACGCTCGGTCGACAGAAATCGAAACAGGGGAGAACTCACCCGGGGTTTTCAGCTCAGGAAGAACCGCACCCGTGCCTCCACTTCAGCTCGTCGGGACACTTCGCGCACTGCCGTCTGACCCTCGGCGATCGATGGTCGGAACCCCCTCCCAATCGCTCTCTTTCTTTCTCGCGTCTCCTTCTGCTTTCGGGCGTGATGGTGTAACAGCGAATGGCTTCTCCCGAGCCATTTGGTTGTTACATTTACTTATTATTATTTGTTTATATAATAAAATAAAAGATTATCAAATTGCCCCAATGTGTTTTTATCGTCCGTAACTTCGTTAAATTTTCGTCCTCTCAACTTTAAATTTCGGAAACCATTACTAAAACTAGATTCCGGGTTTTATAACTTAATTTACCCGTTAAAATATTTCCCGAAACACCAACCGATATTAAATTAAAAATTTCGAAAATTAGATTTAAAAATCTAAAATTTTCCGGGTTATTATAAAATCCATCTAATATCATCATGAATGTTCAACATAGAATTCTGTACAAGTTCTTTCACCCTATCCATACAATACAAGCATAGTTTAATAAATCATTTGAATTAATTTCTCACTCATCAACGCATTTTAATTTCATATCCACCAATATAATCATATCTATCTAATCTTCGTTAAAGATTATTAACATCAACTAAAGGAATCCATCATATAATGTCCCAATCACCCATTTTTAACCTAAACCATGTGATTTTCAACGTAGTTTAAAAAACACAAAGATTAGAGATTCTTACCTTTTTGATGTCTCAATTTAACCAATTCCACAATGATTCTTAGCTCAAATGAATTCTCAACTTTCCTCGGAGTACTTAAAGATCAAATCCTACTTTCTTTTTCAACTTTGCAATTCTCTCTTCTCCCTTCTTCTCTTCTTCCCACTTTCCTTTATATCAGCACAAAAAAGACTGATACTTGGCCATTTCTTCAAATTTTTATGGGATTCCTAAGACACTTTTCCCATTTTGTCCTCAAAATTTAGCATTTTAGCCTCGAATAATTTCAAAAATATCTTAATTATTTACATCTTAAACATACTAAGCTTAAATTAATTAATTTTGATTAATATTAACTTAATTACCAAGGTTGACCTAACTAATTATGAGTTGGCCTTAATTACCTACTCATTATACTTTAATCACATAATTATTCATTAATCAAATAGGACATATGATACTATCTCATTGGTTTTTTTATTTAATTACATATCACATACTTCAAGAAACTAAAAACATTTATTCTTCTATAACTTTCTTCAAATTCCTACAATAAAATCAAGTGTAGAGTTATTTTCCGACATAGTGTAATTTAAAATCAAGTACAACTTAACTAATTTCAAACTTGCATAATTTTTGCTACATAAATCTAAATCCCTTCAATTTAAAATTATTCTATTTATTTACGTGTCTTAGCTAACACTGTAAAAGTTCAGAATAATTCGATTATTACAAAAATTATTGTAGAATTTTGACTCAAACATGCTCCAACAAACAATTTTTCATTTTATCATGTAAAGTATTCTATATTACTTTCAATCACATTGAATTACTTAAATTGTGACTATTATAGTTAGTTTTAACCCTCACCATCACATCTACATTTTTTGGAAAAAGTATCGTTCTAGTAATTTTTTGTAAACTCTTCAAGGTGGCATTCAACATCAATGTAGACAATTAAACATATCTTTTTGACGTGGATGTTATCACCAAGTTGTTCTCTCCCTCCAGTCTTTAATCAAATAAGTCTTTCTATAAGAATCTATTATAAGTAAATTCAATGTCAATTGCATCCTTTTAGCTTTATTACACAATTATTGGTCCTTTGTAAATGGTCAGTGGATCTCCTAAAAGTATATTATCCTTGACACTTTAACCTCCTTCATCAAAAAAAGCCTTTCTCCAAGAATATTGGAGAAGCTCCTGATAGCTTAATAAGCATTAAGTATTTTGATGATGATTGTTTAGATATTAAATTGTTCATTGTGTTGAAAGAGTCATATCAATTTATTGAGTTATTTGGAAATACCCTCGATAAAAAGTATTCGGTTTATCTAATTTGCATTAAGTTTTCTCTCAGCTAAACACGTGACAAAGACATTACTCGAACAAATTATGACAAAACATCTAGAGATCCTAAGGTTCATAAATTGCAAAAACTGTCAACAGGTGTGTAAATAGTGTCGACTGCAAGAACAAAATAAAAACTTACAGAGACATCAGAAGCGTAACCCAAAAACAAGTGTCGACCGCAAGGACAAAATGAAAAACTTACAGAGATAACTAAAGTGTCCACCGGATACACAAAGTACCAGCTGCGTGAACAAAATGAAAACATCTATAGAGTCGTCTGAAGTGTTGACCAGGCCCTCATAGTGGCGACACCTTTACAAGAAACAAAGTTCAAATTTGTGAAAGTGTCGATCACTAAATGAAAGTGTCGACCATGCAGTCTTTCTAGGTGGCGACTTAGTTGTTCAACTGCTTTAAAAATAACACACTACGTCAACAAATTGTCTACCAATCAAGAGAAAGTGTTGACCACACTAACTATTTTTTGAAGACACTTATAAATAGAAAAATCAAGGTTCATGCAAAGACACCCAATTTGAACATTGCAACGAAGTGCTACCGAATAAAAGCTTGATAATTCAATCCTTCAACTAATTCGTCACCTCTCATAGTTCATCAACTTGCGATTGGAAACATTGAGAGTGCATGACATTTGTGTTCATTAATATTTTGATCTCATTGCTATTTGTAAAGTGTAAAGGGTGACGCCCTGAAGAAAATCAATTGAGTGAACTCAAGAAGGTAAGATTTGAAGGAATCTTCAAAGAGGGCATTGAAGCGTAAACGGAGGCAAGGTTGGCCGAACCGCGTTAACAAATCAGTTGCAGCTCTTCTCTCTAAACTCCTTAGATTTTGTTCACTCTAAGTTTTAACCCTGAAAAACTATTCTTATTGCTTGAGAATATTACTAAATTTGAACTTGTGAAAACTAGTAAGTTAATCACAAAAAACTTGTTAATAACCTAATCCACCCCAGCTTAGGTTATTTTAGATCCTATAATTGGTATCACAGTCTGGTCTAAGACTTTTTATTGCAATTTATCATTGTTTTACTGTGATCTTGCATAATGACATTCAATTTGAACTATTTGCATGTAGAGGGGCAAGCTAACTCTAAACCTTCATTTTTTATGGAAATGATTATGTATATTGGAAAACTAGGATGAAATTCTTTATTCAAGGTATGAATTATGATTTATGGAATATGATTGAAAATGGACAATATATTCCTATTAAAGTTGAAAATGAAATTGATGCTCCCAAATTGTCAATTGAGTTGGATGATTTTGATAAGAGAAATTTAAGTTAGAATGATAAAGCAATGAGCACGTTACATTTTACTCTTAATAGAGATTATTTTAATAGAGTACAAGAATGTCACAATGCCTTGAAATTTGGCGTTTACTTTAAATTATGCATGAAGGAACTAATTAAGTAAAATGAGTGTGCTTGTGCATGAATATGAGTTATTTTCTATGGAAAATGATGAATCTAATACCTCTATGTTTACTCGTTTCACTAATAGTTTGAAAGTGCTTCGTAGAATTTATTTAAATGAAGATTTGGTTAGAAAAATACTCTGATGTTTACCAAGAAGATGACAACCCAAGGTGACAGACATCTAAGAAGCTAGAGATCTCAAAGTTCTCAAACTAGAGTAATTTATTGGATCACTAATAATGCACGAGATGACTATGAAAGCCAATGAGAAGGAAGATCTAAAAGAAAAAGATATCTCTAAAAAGAAAGACATTGCTCTCAAGGTTTCCTCAAGCAAACAAGATAAATCCAGAAAGGAAGAAGATAATGAAGAGATTGTCTTTATTACAAGGAGATTTAGTAAATTTGTTCAACAAAAAAGAATGCAAGTGAAAAGATTCTCAAAATGAGACTAGCCACAAAAAGAAAAGAAGCCACATGTTTTGAATTGAGAAAGTCATGGCACTTCAAGGTCGATTGTCCTCAAGCCAAAAAAGTGTTAAAGACATTAAAAAAGAAAGTAATGAAAGCTACATGGGATGATGACCTTTCTAATGCATTAGAAATCACTTCAATCAATAATACTAATGATGATCTTTCTAAGGATTAGAGAAATTCCAAAAGTTACCCCATGGATGATATTCTAGGTGATCCTTTCTTAGGAGTCAAAACTAGAGCCTCCCTTAGGAACTTTTGCGATAATATAACCTTTATCTCTCAAATTGAACATAAAAAGTTTGATAAAGCCAAATTAAATGAGAATTGGATTATGGCTATGCAAGAAGAGTTAAATCAATTTGAGAGGAATGATGTTTGGGAATTTGTTCCAAGACCTTAATGATCACTCTATTCAAGAACAAATTATATGAGAGTGGAGTGGTTATAAGAAACAATGCTAAGTTGGTTGCTAAAGTTATAATTAAGAAGAAGATATATATTTTGATAAAACCTTTGCTTAGGTAGCTAGGTTAGAATCCATTTGTATACTTTTAGTCTTTGCTTGTTTTAGGAATTTTATTCTCCTCCAAATAGATGTTAAAAGTGCATTTCGTAATGAATTCATTATGGATGAAGTATATGTAGAGCAACTCTTAATTTTTGAAGTTCATAATAAACTTAATCATGTATATAAGCCTAAGAAGGCCCTATATGGAATTAAGCAAGTTCCTAGAACTTGGTATGATAAATTAAAAAACTTTCTTTTAGAAAGAGACTTCAAAATTGATGTGGTTATCCCCTAAACTTCAAAGGGTCATAACTTTTGTTATGGGCATCCGATTTGCGTCAATGATGTGGTGATCCTCTAAACTTCAAAGGGCTATAACTTTTGTTACGGGCATCCAATTTGGGCTGTCAAGCTCAAATCAACGTTTGAAGATTTTATAAATTATTTTTTCTGAATTGTTTAATTTTTAGTCGAATTCTCTAACAATTATATATTTATTTTAATCGGTATCATGAATTGATTATTATTCGATAATCTGAAAATGAGAGTTTCTCTTTGGAGATAGTTTTTTTATTTTCTTTCCCATCCTGCTACGTCAAAAATTGACAAAATTGATTCGACCTTATTTACCAAGCAAAAAGAAAACGATATGCTCATTATTCAAATATATGTCGATGATATTATCTTTGGCGCAATGAATGATTTTGTAACAAATTTGTTTCCTTGATGCAAAGTGAATTTGAGATGAGTATGATGGGAGAGTTAAGATTTTTCTTTGGACTCTAAATTAGACAATCTCAAAATGGCATCTTTTTGAGTCAAGAGATATATGTAAATGAGCTCTTAAAAAGATTTGGCATGTACACATCAAAATCATTTTATCCTGAAAGTCTAGTTGATAAGAAGAGCACAAGTGGGACTTGGCAATTCCTCAGAGAATCTCTATTATCATGGTTCTCTAAGAAACAAAATTATATAGCTCTTTCAACAGCCGAACGCGAGCGTTAGACTCATTAGTTTGAACATTATGATGTAGGTGAAGAACTTCTAGGGAGGACTTCGAGCCTCGACAGTGATATGGGACCCAGTTGAAGAAGTACGCTCATGGGAAAGCTCATGGCTGTTAGAGTGACTTTTGACCCGTAGGTATTTGTAACTTTGGTATGGATTTTATTTGGATCTGAAAGGCTTTATTTGGAAAACATTAGTGAATGTAAATGGTGTTTTGACGAGAATGGGAAAGGTTGATATTTTGTATAAACAAAGGAATGTTTTGTTAATTTTCGTCTCGTTAGGAAAAATATATTTTTATTAAGGGTTTATTACATTTGAAATACTTCCGCTACGCATTTTATGATTCATGGTTTTATTACGGAAATGCATTTTATGATTCATGGTTTTAAGGTCGATGATTTAGGAATTTGTAGTTTAGGAAAAGTTTGAAGAATTTTTGGATGTTTTCAAAAAGAAAAAGAAAAAAAAAAAAAAAAAAAAAAAAGGGGAGAAAGACAAGGAGCAGGGGAAGTGCCAACCGATCAGCCAAGATAGTCGATCGATCAGAACTTCAAATGAAAAATGAACAAAGGGGTAGGTGACTAATCAACCAGGATGGCCAATCGATCGGCCAAGAGTTTTTAGGCAGGATTGGCACCAGAAGAGGTGTCGATCGATCGCTCAATGTTGCGCGATCGATAGGCCCTCGTTGAAAGGAAGCGCATAGCGCGCTTGAAGGGAAGCGCGCATGCCGCTTAAAGGAAGCACGCGCATAGACAGATCACGCAGCGCTGCCGATCGGTCGGGTGGGAGAGCCGACTGATTGCCCCATGCTTGGCCTCAGGAATCAGTACCTGCGTAACACCCCGAGAAAAACCCCGCGTTCCCGGTGCGCTACAGTGCAACTACACACTACACGCACACTAACACTTGACATAACTCACTCAATTTAATACCCCTTTCGTTTTCAAATCATTTTCAAAAGAACATTTGTGAGTATGAAAAATTTTCGACTCGATTCGAAAACAACTCGCATCCTGAAGAGGGTACACGAAGTCCTCAACATAAAAACTATGCAGCGGGAAAAGAAAATCATTTAAAACAATTCAAGATAAAACGATAAGACTTGAAATCCTAGAGAAGAATCCAACGCACTCCTCGAACTACACATCCCGGTACCGCGCACTCACGTCCCCACTTCGACACCCCACGCGCACCCCCGCGGTGCCGCACGTGCCAATTCATCGTCACTGTGTCTCGCGCAGGCTCACAGTGCCGCGTGCCCCACGCACCCTGCCGCCGTACAGCACGTCTGAGCGCACGCCCTCACCCGGCGTCGCACGACCCGTGAGTACCCACAGGGCCGCGTGCCACGCGTACCTGCGATCACGCCGCATTTCCATGCTCATCTACACTTCTCTAGCATTCACTGTACACACCTCAGCCTATTTTATATCCTCTCGACTCCCAACCCATCTCCTGAAATTTCGGCAGAGTAACGCCTAAAAACTGGCTATTCCAAAAATTAAAAACTCTGCACACAGTTCACCAAAACTAACAGTATCTATCTATCCATCATCCAGAGAAACCACCATAATCAAATCAGAGTATGAAGACAACGAAAATCCATCAAATATAAATGAAGAAAGTCCCAGTATAGAGTAATATCATACTCTAACATGAAAAATATCTGCCTACGACACCAAAATCACACGCACTCCATATACCTATACACTGACACATATACACCTCATCTCATCGACTGTACATAATCATCACAAAAGAAAGAAAATCTCCAAAACCAACCATGCCACAACCTACCAACTCCACGGGTCGGGTCGCCCTAACAAAAATCCGTCATCCAGTGTTGCGGTCACACGCCGCTAACCATCCTACGCCTCTGGACTAAGCACTCGAGGCTCACCAGCAGTATCGTCAGCACCTACACCACAGAACACACGACATAAACCTAACGCTCAGTAAGTAATGCGATATGAAAGTAAAAGCCGACAATGCAATCCTATCACATGCAGTCTCTACACTCACACTCATGTTGTCACATCTGTGACGCATAGTGCAGCCGCACCAGGGTAAGGAGGAACCTCAAGCCGCCCTACACCTTGACACGTCGCCACCGTCCCAGACTCCCCAGCAACGAGGCCCACAAGCTACACACACGCATCACCACACGGCAACCACATCAGGGTAAGGGTGTACCTCGCGCCACTCTACACCCTGACATGTCGCCCCCATCCCAGCCTCCCCAGCACGGGGCCACAGTTGCCATACACACACGTTTCGCGACAACCCAGCCAGCCCACCCCTCGAGTAGGATCCGCAACTGGTGTTGCACCGGCCTACACACTAGTAGGATCCGCGGTACCACTGCCCATATCCTCACCGTCAATACATTCACACCGCATGACGGCCCAGCCGGCCCACCCCTCGAGTAGGATCCGCGACTGGTGAAGCACCGGCCTGCACACTAGCGGGATCCGTGGTACCACCGCCACACATCTCGCCTCATACATCAAAACATACTGAAAATCATTTTCGTTCACGTTTTTAAAATATGATGCATGCCAAGCAATACGCACACACACCACAATCAATTACATAAACCCTAAAGTTCTACAGTGTAGGCCCACTTGGACAAAACGCATGCATGCACTACTTACCTTGCGTCCTTAGCTATTCGATCCAACCCGATCGATTCTGTTTTCCTGAAATTCTAAAGCATAAAGTTATAAGTTATCAATCACGATTTACAATTCTAATTCACAACCACCACATATAACCAAATCCACAAATTTCTATTATTTTTTTTTTTAAACACTAAATAAACAACCACAAGATCAACATGTGTAACTCTATGCAATTAACTTCCAAATCAACAAGTAAGCTAACCTATTCTCTTAACATCCATCAACCAGCATGAACACCATCTAATATGCAATATCCAAATATAATAGAACTCAAAACATGTGCATATAACCTCTATCTCCAAATATCCATCATTCTATAATGCACAATCTAAAAATTGAAATCCAATTCAAGTAATTATCCCAAGGTTAGGTCATCATCCACATAATCTCAATCAACCACCCTAATAATTTGACACTTCAATCAATTTCAACCAAATAACTATATATCAAGGGATTAAAATTGAAACTATCACAACCGAACTTTTGAAATTTTTCATAAATGTTGTCCAACTTCAAAAATTTGCAAAAAATTGAATATAAGTCCAAATTCAATGATTTAAAATGCTAAGGGCTCCTAAACGAGTCTATTTCAACATGGTAAAATTCATTTGTCAAAAATCGAAATCAATTAATAGCAGAAAATCAAAAATCGAATCTGCCCGGAAATCCTTTCACAGTTTTTCATTCCACTTGAAAATTCATATCAAATCGTATATTTGGCCAACTTCGATGATTCGACATGTTTTGGAAACCTTATAAGGTCTAGTTTATGCTGGTGAAATCCATTTTCCAAAATCAAAGCATAATCAATGGCAGAAAAATCAAAACCGAACTGCCAGCTGAAATTTTCCAGTTTTTGCACAATAACTTCTAAAATTCATAACTCATTCAATCCTTACCCGATTTCAACGATTCAAGATGCTACGTAACCCTAATTATGCCCACTTTGATGTGGTTTCATCCATTTGCCAAAAACCAGACTTGATAAATAGCAGAAATTCAAAAAACCGCAGCTGCCCAAAACCTCTTCACAGATATTTTTTTATCAAACTTAGAAAAATCATATCTTCTTTTACGATCATCGAAACAACTCGATTCCAAAGCCAAAATTTTCCTTAAAGTATCTAATTCAACATACTATAACAGTTTTTAAAATGAACAACCGGAGCTCAGGTGAAAAATACCAAAACCGAGCTGCCCAATCCGAAACCCTAGATTTTTATTGGCCAAAACTAGAAAAGAAAGAGAACAGTTACCGAAATCGAAGAGAAGGCTGTGTTCCACGCAGGATAGAGGAGATGGAGCTGCGTTCTTCGGCCGAGGAGAAAATGGGTGATCAGGTTCTTCTTTCGTGCAAAGCTGAGAGGGAATGAAAAAAAAAAATAGAAAGGAAAACACAAATGAAGAACTTGGGAGAAGTCTTCACGTGGGGAGAGAACAGAACAGGAGGAGGGGGTATGGCAGGGGAAAAGTTTTGTTTTTATTTATTTTATAATAATAATAATAATAATAATAATAATAATAATAATAATGATAATAAACCTAATTAATAAATCACCCTCAACTTTTAATTATTTTGTTAAACGGTCAATCAGTTCATTTCCGGTTGAAATTTTATAATTTTCTCTTTTCCATTAGCTTCAAAATAATCTTTTACTTAACAGTATAAATTTTTCTCTCTTGATTCTGACTAAAACTCTGACGTTTACCAATACGAAAATCTGAAAATCATTTTAACGAAAAATTTCAGGGTGTTATAACCTGAGAGGATGCCGATCGATCGCTCAATGGTGAGCGATCGATCACCCCCTGATGTTGGCGATTGGCTCCCACCTATGATGGTCGATCGCACCCAAAGTGGTGCCGATCGATCGACGCCCTGTGGCCGAACGATCGGCCATGCACCGTTCACATAAAAGTGTTAACAAAAAAAAAAATTTTAAGGAAATTTGATGAAGTTTTGTAAATAAATAAATATTATACATTTTTAGTCATTTTTAATATGTACAATATTTTCAAAGTATTTACGAAAAAGTTAAGTTAGTAGCGGTCGAATAACAGGTCGTTACAGCCACTGTCAATCACCTAACTTGTATCTTGGCAAACGAGATTGACGACGTCTCTTTCGTACACAATCGAAAACTTTTCGGTGGTCATGGCTATTTTCTCGCATGTATCACTCTCTTTGGTCTTCTTTTCTTTTCTCTTGACATTCAGTGGTCGTTTCCCTTCTTGGCACAATGATGACATTCAAAGTTGGTACATTTTCCCAACTTGCTTTGACTTTGATTTCTAGTGCCCGGACATTTGCTTTGACTTCTCTCCTTATCTTCGATGACTAGAACGTCTGATTGTGATATGCCACATAGGCCCATTACTAGGTTCCAAACCAAAGTCCAACCCATAACCGAGGAGCATGACACTTATAACTTGTTCACTAATGACTCTCTCTTTTGTAGGTGATAAACCTTTTGAAGTCTTGGAGTGGACGCCTAGCTACCAAGACAAAAACACAACCTCTTCACACTCTTTCTTAGGATGCTCGGAATGAAGGAAACACTTGAGCACCAGCTAAGTTAGCAGATGCGGGAATTTGTCTTCCCAAGGACAATTCTGTAATTTTATTTTCATTATTTTCTTCAACAAACATTAGACTTATGTTTTTAGAAGATCATTAGCTTTAAGCATATAGGGGTAGCTAACTTGGGTTCAAGTAAGCCATCTTGATGGGGAGGACCAACCCAATAGAAGACAAAACATGAAGATGGAGGCACCAGGACAATTGTTAGTGGAGGCATGGATGGATGAAATGGCACAAAGAGAAGCATTAGATGATTGCTACATGGCATAAGGAGGAGCATTGGATGGCTGCTACAAGGCTTATGGAGGAAGCACAATTCAATCTTGGCCGCCCATCATCATTTTCATCCTATGGCTCGCAATTAAACTTGCAAACCCTAGCTATCCTAGGATCTCTATTTAAGCATAACTCTTGGCCATTGTATGGGTCTTTTGCTAAATTAATATATTAAGGTATTTCACTTTTAGACGAACTGTCTTAGTGGGAGAAATTGTCTAAAGGTTGGTGCCATTAGATTCTACCGGGTTGGTGCTAAGGTAGGTATCTGTTTGCTCAAACCGATTGGAGAGAACCTCCATTGTTTCTAAGTTTGTGGTGGCTTGAAAACTTTTACTCCCTCACTATAATCCAAGTCACCTTAGTGCTGGATTCATAAGAGGTCACACCATTCCCAAAAACCGGTCTTCTTTCTTGGAAGAAGCATTAGCCGAGAGGTGACTCAATACCTCTATCAACGGGTTTAGGGTTTTCCAATTTTCTTTATTTTTCTTCATGTAATACCTGCATTTCTTTTTACACACTTCATTTTCCATCTCTTGGCTACAATCCATCTGAAGAAACCATTTCGATTTGAGCATTTTATCACTCGTTTATTCTACTGCATATTTTATTGCTCTCGGGTGCTGCATAACAGATCCAGTTCTAGAAATGGGATGCTAACTTGAATCTTTTCAGGTTAACTCCCATCATTTTTGGTATCAGAGCCTTGCTAACATCCGTGGGAGTATTTTGGTACATTTTATTTGTTCACATCTTTAGAAAGTTTTACCAGCATTGCTTGTTTAATCTCAGATACATTCTGCTGTTTAAAAATGGCTTTTCCCAGATTCTGGTTTAAAACCCTCTTGGGTTTAGCTGCTTAGGTAGCAATTTTTCTTGTTTATTTTTGCATTTCTTTACTTTATATTGACCTATTATTATTGTCTAACAACCTATGAGAGTCGTTTAAGTGATTAACATCAATTTCTTTGCATTTACTTTTAGTTATTTTCATTCTGCATTTCAATTCTAGCACGGTAAAACTTTAGTTCGTGTAGTTGTATTTACTTTGATCTTTGGTTGCTGTTTTAGTTTATTTGTAACACTCACAATTTTTCCATTAAATTAATTTCAGATGTACGTAATTATAATCGGCGGAGTTTTGGTCGGAATTGAAAGCGAAAAATTTCTACTCTTAAATATAAAATTATTTTGGGACTAATGGTGAAGGAAAAATTTTAAGATTTCAACCGAACACAAATCGAATGACAGATTTATTAAACGGTTAAGGGTTAAGGGTGAAGTAGTAATTAGGATTACTATTATTATTATTATTATAAAAAAAAATAAAAACAAAACACCTCAACGGTGTTTTCTCCCCAGCAAACGCCTCCCCTGTTTGTCTCCTCCCACATCCGCGCAGAGCATTCCCCTTCAGCAATTCTCCCTTCCAACAACAGTTCTCCTCCGTTTCTTCAAATCAACTATGAGTTTTAGTTAGTTCTTAGTAGATAGTTAGTCCTCTAGTGATTTTGAGCTGTAAAAAGTGGAGTATAGTGAGTAGCAGTTAGTTTAATAAACCCTAAGAGGGAGATACGAAATTGGAGGTTTAAGTCGATTTGTATTCGTGTATTGGTGTTAAGATAGGAGTAAGAATATATTTTGAGATTTATAGGGAAGACTGAGAGTTTAGATAGTTGAGTGTTCGAATTTTGGAACAGTTTTCGCTCGGCCACGTCCGGCCAAGCTATAGGTGTTGAATTAGGAAACGCATGAGACAGTTAGAAACTAGACGTAATGAGGAATCCGTAATATTTCGAATTGTCCGATGCTTACAGGTGTCGACCGATGTGTGGTTATGAATTTTTGAAAATTAGTCAGAAATTGAGTTAGAATTCCGGTTTAAGCCGAGTGGAGGTTTAGTTGTTATTTCCTTTAGAGTTTATGAATTTAATGGAAAGTAGAGTTAATAGATGTGTGGTTTTATAGGTTTTCCCAGTTAGCGTACGAAGTGCAAGGAATTTCTAGGACGCCAGGTAAGTATGAAGTAGGAGTTTTATCTTCGGGCCTACATCACAGTTCAATAAAACCCTACCCAAGTGTCGACCGATGCTTACAGATGTCGACCGGTGTCTCTGTTTTATGTTTCATAAAATGAAGTTTTATTCAAACTGATTTTAATCAAGTTTCAACTGCAATGCTATTTAAAATATTTTCAAAAATATCTTTTTTAAGTTGAGAAATAAAAGTTTTAAATTTTATTCGAATTTGAATGTTTTCCGAGCGTAGTGAATGAGTAGTAGAAGTGTGCGAATCGGAAACTGTGTAGGGTTTCCGGGTCGTGACAGAGATAGTATCAAAGCAGTGAACAAATTGAAAACGGGTAAGTTTTTGGGGCGTTACAATTGTGGTATCAGAGCAGTGAACTAATCGGAAACGGGTAGGTTTTCGGGGCGTTACATTATTGCTCAAACTTTATTCACACAACATTGATATTAGCATGTTTGGATGATAATCTGATTGTTTTGGGGAAAAGATTGCATATAAAGCTGCTGCTTTTAATTTGCTATATCAAGGAGTTTACAAAGTGTTCGATGAAATGAACTAACTAAAATAGCATCCAAAAAATCCCTTAAAAATTTTTTCGGTTGGGAATGTATTGGTGAGTCTTTCGGTTTTCTTGCTAGTCTTATAAATATGCAAATTCTTAGGGATTCAAGGCAGCAAGATGTTTTAATTGTTCAAGACTTTCTCGAAGTTTTCTTAGATGATTTAACCGGTTTACCTCTGGATCGAGAGATACAATTTGCTATAGATGTATATCTGGGAGCTGAGCCGATCTGGAAAAATCCTTATCCAACGGAGCTGAAAGAGCTAAAGAAGCAATTAGAAAAGTTGGTGGAAAAATGATTTATACGCCCTAGTTTTTCGCCGTGGGGTGTGCCAATCTTTTTCATCAAGAAAAAGGATGGATCGTTGCGGATGTGCATCGACTACAGGGAATTGAATAAGCTCACGATTAAGAACAAGTACCCTCTGCCGAGAATAGATGATCTATTTGATCACCTCCAAGGGGTGTGAGTGTTTTCGAAGATTGACATGAGATCGGGCTATTACCAGTTGAAGGTCAGACCAAAAGATATTCCAAAAACGGCTTTTCAAACGCATTATAGGCATTATGAATTCTTGGTGATGTCGTTCAGACTGACGAATACCCCAGCCGCCTTTATGGACCTGATGAAAAGAGTATTTCATGACTATCTCGATAAATTCGTTATAGTGTTTATCGATGATATATTGGTGTACTCCCATAGTAAAGAGGATCATAAAGAGCACTTGAGGTTAGTGTTGGAGACTCTAAAGCAACACCAACTTTATGCGAAGTTTTCAAAGTGCGAATTTTAGCTGGATGGGATTCAGTTTCTGGGACATGTCATCTCAAGCGATGGCATGTTAGTTGATCCAACAAAGATTCATGCAATTAAAGAGTGGCCACAACCAAAGAATGTCACGGAGATACGGAGTTTCCTCGGGCTAGCGAGTTATTACAGGAGGTTTATTCAAGGGTTTTCGAAGATTGCCGCACCTCTGACCCGTTTGACGAGGAAAAGTGTGAAGTATCTGTGATCCGACGATTGCGAGCAAAGTTTCCAGACCTTAAAGTAGAGATTGCTACTGCTACAATTTTGACGCTCCCTACCGAGTACAGAAAATTTAGTATTTATTGTGATGCTTCCAAGGTAGGTCTCGGATGTGTGCTAATGCAGGAAGAGAAGGTAATAGCTTACGCCTCTAGGCAACTGAAGAATTATGAGCAGAATTATCCGACACACGACCTAGAGTTAACCGCGGTAGTCTTCACACTAAAAATTTGGAGACATTATCTGTATGGACAGCCGTGTGAAGTATATTCGGATTACAAAAGTTTGAAGTATATCTTTTCTCAAAAGGAGTTGAATATGAGGCAGCGACGGTGGTTGGAATTCATGAAGGACTACGATGTTGAGATTAAATACCACCCCGACAAGGCAAACGTGGTGGCTGATGCGTTGAGTAGAATGACGGCATCAACGTCAGCTATGACTTCAGGCATGCCTTTAGCTTTGAATGCGGAGTTTCAGAAATTCAACTTAGAAGTGGTGTCGAGTGTCTCAGCCATGTTATTGGTTATGTCCTTACAGCCTACGATTTTGGAGAAGATTAAGCAGACCCAGAAGGACGATGCTGAATACGAACAAATTAAAGCAAGCATGGATTCCAACGACGGGTCGGAGTTTAGTTATTCGGACGACGAAATTCTTAAATTTCAAAATCGGTGGTTCGTTCCGAGTAATAAAGAACTACAGAGAGAAATACTGGCTGAAGCTCACTCTTCGAGATTTTCTGTACATCCAGAAAGTACCAAGATGTACAGAGATCTTAAGCAGCATTATTGGTGGCTCGATACGAAGAAGACTGTTGCAAAGTATGTTGAGGCGTGTTTAATTTGTCAGCAGATTAAGGTTGAACATTAGAGGCCAGCGAGAAAGGTACAACCATTGCCTGTTCCCGAGTAGAAGTGGGAGCAGATATCTATGAATTTTGTTGTTGGATTGCCTCGGACAACAAAAGGTTTTGATAGAATATGGGTGATTGTGGATCGATTAACCAAGTCAGCTAATTTCCTGCCAGTGAAAAGGACGTACCCTATGGACCAGTTTGCCGAACTGTATGTTCAAGAGGTCATACGGTTGCACGGAGTTCTGACTTCGATCGTATTATATAGAGACCCGAGGTTTACATCAAAGTTCTGGAAGAGTCTGCATAAGGCTATGGGTACGCAACTCAATTTTTGTAAGGCATTTCATCCTCAGACAGACGGTCAATCTGAGAGGACCATTCAGACGCTGGAAGATATGCTTAAAGCTTGCGTACTGGAATTCCAAGGTTCATGGAGCAGATACCTATCATTGGTGAAGTTTTCGTATAACAACAGTTTTCAGGCTACGATAGGTATGACTCCTTACGAGGCTCTTTACGGCAGGAAGTGTAGAACTCTGATATATTGGGATGAAGTCGGCGAGGCAAGATTGGTTGGTCCGGATATTTTGCAGCAGACAGTAGATAAAATTTCATTTATTCGGTAACGAATTTTAACCACTCAAAGCCAACATAAGAGCTATGCAGATCGTCGGAGAAGAAAGTTAGAATTTGAGGTGGGTGATGAAGTCTTCCTAAAAGTTTCGTCATTCAAAGGAGTTGTGAGATTCGGAAAGAGGGGCAAGTTAAACCCAAGATTTATTCGACAATTTCCTATTACGAAGAAAATAGGAAAAACAGCTTACCAGCCTCAATGGATGGGATCCACAATGTATTTCACGTATCCATGCTAAGGAAGTGTATACGAGATCCCTCTCACGTTGTGGAGCAGCAGGATATAGAGGTTCAACCCACATTGACGTATGAAGAGAAGCTAGTGGAGATTTTGGATTATGTGATGAAGATCTTATGCAACAAGGAGATTCCACTAGTAAAAGTATTATAGCGTAACCATAACGTAGAAAAAGCAACCTGGGAGCGACAGCAAAACATGATGAGTCGGTATCCTAAGTTGTTTAGCTAGCAAATTTTGAGAACAAAATTTTTGTAAGGAGGGTGGAATGTAACACCTAGAATTTTTCTGTTAAACTAATTTTAGATGTAAGTAATTATAATCGGCGGAGTTTTGGCCGGAATTTAGAGCGGAGAATTTATACTCTTAAGTATAAGATTATTTTGGGACTAATGGTGAAAGAAAAATTTTAAGATTTCAACCGAACACAAATCGAATGAAAGATTTATTAAACGGTTAAGGGTTAAGGGTGAAATAGTAATTAGGATTATTATTATTATAAAAATAAAAACAAAACACCTCAACGGTGTTTTCTCCCCAGCAAACGCCTCCCCTGTTTCTCTCCTCCCTCATCCGCGCAGAGCATTCCTCTTCGGCGATTCTCCTTTCCAACGACAGTTCTTCTCCGTTTATTCAAATCAACTGTAAGTTTTATTAGTTCTTAGTAGATAGTTAGTCCTCTAGTGATTTTGAGCTGTAAAAAGTAGAGTAGAATGACTAGTAGTTAGTTTTAGTAAACCCTAAGAGGGAGATACGAAATTGGAGGTTTAAGTCGATTTGTATTCTTGTATTGGTGTCAACATAGGACTAGGAATATATTTTGAAATTTATGGGGAAGATTGAGAGTTTGGATAGCCGAGTGTTCGAATTTTGGAACAGTTTTCGCTCGGCCACGTCGAACCAAGCTATAGGTGTTGAATTATGAAATGCATGAGACCGTTAGAAACTAGACATCATGAGGAATCCGTAACATTTCGAATCGTCTAATTCGGGCGAGTCTTGGAGGAGTTATGAATTTTTTAAGATTAATCAGAAATTGAGTTAGAATTCCAATTTAGGCCGGGTGGAGGTTTAGTTGTTATTTCCTTTAGAGTTTACGAATTTAATAGAAAGTAGAACTAATAGATGTGTAATTTTATAAGTTTTCCCAGTTAGCGTACGAAGTTACGAAGTGCGAGAAATTTCTAGGACGCCAGGTAAGTAATGTAGTAGGAGGTTTGTCTTCGGGCCTACATCACAGTTCAGTAGGATGCATTGCACGTTTACTTTATGCTATGCTTTCATGGTTGTGCATAATTGTTTTAAAGTAGGAGAACGAAACGAAAAATGAATTTTCATGTTTTTACGAAATGAAATAATAGGATGTGATGAGACGAACGAAATGAGAAGATACGTAAGAAGATAAGAAAGATGGGGTTGAGTGGTTTTGTCCCCAGAGGTAGACCGTGAGGTATATCACTCTTCCTCCGCTTTATGTGGTGGCCTTGTTTCCAGAGGTGGACCGCGAGGTGTGTCACTTTACTAGATTAAGGTTAGTCTTGTCACAAGAGATGGACCGCAAGCTGTGTCACCTTGATCTAGCACGTAACGAATAACCCAGTAGTAAGAAGATAAAAAAGATGTAAGGAAGAGACGAAAACGAAAGGACAAAACTGTAGAAACTGCATGTGTTAGAGGTGTTTGATTTAGTGTGTGTTTATGTGCATTACTTACTTAGCATTAGGCTAATAGTTGAGTTCTGTGATGTTGGTGACGACGACATATCCAGTGAGTACTCCAAGTATGCCCATGACTAGGAGGTAGTTGGAGAAGTACGCACGTGGACGATTTGGCCTGCTGTTAGAGCGTTTTCACTATGGTGGGTATAGGTAAGAATTTTGGGAGTGTAATTGAAAGGATTTTGTGGTTTTGGGTCGATTGAATGTATAGACGGATTTCAAACTTGAGCAGTCGTTTTCTTTACTTAAATTATGATTTTGCGTTGATGGAAAAGTGTGCGTTGCTTTATTGTTAGCGTTGAGTCAAAGTCCGAACGATTTCGTGAAGTTTTTAAGGTTTTTAAATAGAGTTCTAGGGAGGAAGTGTCGACTGATAGGCTTAGTGGTCGACGAAACCTTGCAACTGTCGACCGAGAGGGTCGACCTGCGCAGGCAGAGCCGAAGTAAGTGTCGACCTTTGGTTGTAGGTGTTGACCGGTAGTTAAAAAAAATAGCAGCGGTGTCGACCGTGAGGGTCAACCTGCACGGACAGAGAGGATCAAGGTGTCGACCCGCGAAAGCAAGTCTTGACCGCTCTCTGAGATGAGCGTAGAAGTGTCGACCTGCGTTCTCAGTGTCGACTGACGAAAAGACCCGAGATGATTGTAGTGTCGACCGACGTTTGCTAGTGTCGACCGATGAAAAATCCGAGACAACCCAATTGTCGATCGATGCTTACAGGTGTCGACCGGTGTCTCTGTTTTATGTTTCATAAAATGAAGTTTTATTCAAACTGGTTTTAATCGAGTTTCTGCTGCAATGATATTTAAAATATTTTCAAAAATGTCGTTTTTAAGTCTAGAAATAAAAATTTTAAATTTTATTCGAATTTGAATGTTTTCCGAGCGTAGTGAGTGAGTAGTAGAAGTGTGCGAACCGGGAACCATATAGGGTTTCCGGGTCGTGACAGAGATGGTATCAGAGAAGTGAACGAACTGGAAACTGATAGGTTTTCGGGGCATTACAATTGTGATATCAGAGCAGTGAACGAACCGGAAACGGGTAGGTTTTCGGGGCGTTACATTATTGCTCAAACTTTATTCACACAACATTGATATTAGCATGTTTGGATGATAATCTGATTGTTTTGGGGAAAAGATCGCATATAAAGCTGCTGCTTTTAATTTGCTATATCAAGGAGTTTACGAAGTGTTCGATGAAATGACCTAACTGAAATAGCATCCAAAAAACCCCTTAAAAATTTTTTCGATTGTTACTTTTTTGTGACGAATCTGTTATATTAATGTTCATTGAGGATTAAAGTGACTAATCGTGCACTAAATTAATCAACTTGAGCCTAAAACGTGTTAGAAAATGAGCATGCAATCGGAATTGTAAAGCTGTTTTTGTGAAATTGTGATTACTAGTTTGATAATTGTGGACCAAAATTCGCTAAGAAGTTGATAACTTTAAATAACCAACTTGTTATGATGTTGTTCACTAAATATTTGAGGATCAATTGGTACACTAAAACAATTAACTTGAATGTAAAAATATGGTGAAAAGTAGCATGCAAATCGGTGAAAAAAAACTGTTTTTTTTAACACACCAACTAGTTTAAAAAGTGTTTGATAAAATGTCTCACCCAATTTTATCAACAACCTATCTAGTTTTTTTTTTAAAGTTGTTTTCATCTAGTTCAATTTTCAAATTGTAGATTGTTTTAGTTGTTTTTTTTTTCTTTTTTTTTTTAGGAAGTAAACCATATCCTAAAATTTAGATTAAGTGTTAGCTTTTCCTTTATTCCAAAAATTAGAACCACATTTAACCTAAACTACATTTCTTAAAATATAAGGTACGATGCAAACAAGAAGTGGAGCTTTAAGAGAACAAAATAAGGGCAAGGAAATCCTAAACCCACATCCCATGGCTCTTACCCAACTGGAGGGTGAGTCAAGTATGCAAGGACAAATTAATGGGATAAATGAAGCCCTTATTACCTTAAGGCAACAAATTCAAAACATGAATTTGAAATTCGAGGAATTAATGAGAAACAACAACCGAAGAGAATCCCCCCACAACTCCCCACAAAGAAGGCGGGACCTTGAATCCCCACGAAATATAAGATACGAAGAATTTTCTCGGAGGAGTAGACAAGAAGGATCTCCCCGAGATTACGAAAGGATGAAGCATCTCCCCAAGGGAGACGAAATGCGGAGTCTCCTATGCTAAGGAGTGATGAAGGAAGGAGGAGATACGAAAATTCACCTAGAAGGAGGAGCGACGAAGGAGCTCCACGGGGAAGACAAGGAGAACAACCAAGGAGAAAGCATCACTGCCAGGAATCTTTGGATGACATTGATTGGGGAGATGAGGATGACGAGGATTATACCCTCACGCGATGAAGAGATAATGATGAGATAAAGAATGCCAAAATTACAAGTCCACCATTCAATAGAGCAAGCGATGGAAGCACATTCTTCGATTGGGCTGATAAAGTTGAAAGGGTATCCGACTATTATGACTACTCGGAGAGATCAAAGATCAAACTTGCAACGGCCGAATTGATGGGATACACGACACTTTGGTGGACCAACCTAAAAACTAAAATTCAAATGAGGGACGAATCGATTGCCACATGGAAAACCCTAAAAGCACATATGACAATTAGATTTGTGCCAAGCCATTACCATCAAGAAATCTTTCTTCAAATGCAAACCCTCTGACAAGGAAGTCAAACTGTGGACGAGTATCTTATGGAGTTTGAGACTTTAAAGATCCGAGGAGGTATGGAGGAACCGGAGGATCACGTAATAGCGAGGTTTATACGTGGATTGAATCGTGAGATTGGAGACTTAGTCGAAATGCAAGCCCTAGACTCAATGGAAAGAGTTACACAAATGGCTACCACCATTGAAAGACAACAAAAAAGGAAGAAGAAAGTGATTTTCACACCTAAATTCACTCTGCGAGCCACTGAAGGCAATAAATTCACACCTCGGACTTACGATAGCAACAAGTACACCACCACTAAGACTGACAACAAAAAATCTTTCACTTGGAACTAGCCAACAAAAGAGGCTAATGACACACCTATACTGGACAATGCAAACAAACCAAAATCTCGAGACATAAAGTATTTCAAATGTCTTGGAACCGGACACTTTATGGCACACTGCCCTAATTCAAGAACTATGGTAGTTCGAGATGGTGTCACAGAGGAGTTGGGGAGCGAGAATGATGAAGAAGGAGTTGAATAGGAGGAAGTCAATGAAGTAGAAGTAGTAGAGAGTGGTGAAGACGACATGATTCATGCACCTAAAGGACCTCTACTAATGGTCATTCGACAAGTCCTTGTTTCAAAGAACACAAAGGGAGAATGTCAACCTGAAAACATATTTCATACCTGGTGGATGATAAAAGACAAATTATGTTATGTGATTATCGATGGCGAGATCTGTACGAATATAGCTTCTTAATAATTGGTGGATAAGCTAGCATTGGAAACTAGTGACCATCCCTAACCCTACAAGTTAAGATGGCTTAGCGACAAAGATGACATTAAGGTTATTAAACGAGTAGAAATAAGATTCGTCATTGGAAAATACAAAGATTCCGTTATATTTGATGTGGTACTTATGAGTGCCAGTCACCTATTAGGACGACCTTGGCAGTACGACCAAAAAGTCACACGTGATGGATTTTTGAACCTTTATTCGCTGAAACTTGATGGAAAAACCATAGAGTTAGCTCCTTTAACACCCAACCAATAGCTAATGACGAAATGGCTAAGAAGGAAGCCGAAGCTAAAATTAACCTTTTTATGACCACGGGTGAGATGAAGACCACCATTAGAAGGAAAGATTTTACAATCATGGTCATGTTCAAGGATCGAGTTATGGTGCTAGGGGAGATACTCACCCCCATTCAACGTTTAATGGAGCAATTCAAGGACGTTTTCCAAAAGAACTTCCTCAAGGACTACCACCACTATGTGGTATTGAACATCATATCGATTTGCAACCTGGGACTGCCTTACCAGACCGCCCAGCTTATCGAATGAACCTTGAGGAAACAAAAGAATTGCAAAGTCAAGTGATCGAGTTGTTGGACAAATGGTACATTCGAGAGTCGATGAGCCCGTGTTCAGTTCCAACTCTATTGGTGTCAAAGAAAGATGATACCATGAGGATGTGTACCGATAGCCGAGCTATAAATCAAATATAAATTTCCTATTCTGAGGCTCGAGGACATGTTGGATGAGCTCAGTGGAGCCACCATATTCTCAAAGGTGGACCTCAAGAGTGGGTACCATCAAATTAGGAGGAGAGAAGACGACGAATAGAAAACTGCATTCAAGACGAAGTATGGACTTTATGAATGGATGGTTATGCCATTTGGGCTAACCAACGCTCTAAATACATTCATGCAGTTGATGCACCACGTACTTAAAGAGTTTCTAGGAAAATTCATCGTCGTATACTTCGATGATATATTGATATATAGTTTTGATCTCCCTTAACACCTCAACCACTTGAGCATATTATTTCAACCCTAAGGAAGGCCAAATTATTTGGTAATTTAAGCAAGTGTTCCTTTGGACAAGATAAAGTTTACTTCATTGGTTTTATCATCTCAAAGGACAGCATGGAAGCTGATGGGGAAAAGATTAAAGCTATTAAGAAATGGCTCACCCCAAATGGAATTTTTGAAGTATGAAGCTTTCATGGCCTAGCGTCATTTTATCGGCGATTCATTAAAGATTTTAGCTCAATAGTTGCACCTATTATAGATTGTACGAAGAAGGGCAAGGATTTCACATGGACACCTGAATGTTAACGTAGCTTTGAGCTAATCAATGACAAGTTATGCCAAACATCCATTCTTGCACTTCCTGATTTCAACAAAGTGTTTGAGATCAAGAGTGACGCATCCGGAGTTGGCATAGGAGCTGTACTAATACAAGAAGGACGACTTCTTGCATATTTTAGTGAAAAGATAAAAGGGGTCATGCTCAACTATTCAACGTATAACAAAGAATTTTACGCCATCATACGAGTACTAGAGAATTGGCAACATTACCTCATATCTAAGGAATTCATAATCCACACCGACCACCAAGCCCTAAAACATATTCGTAGCCAAAACAAATTAAATAAGAGACATCCACGATGGGTGGAATTTTTGGAGAGATTTCCTTACACTCTCAAATACGTTAAAGGAGAAAACAACATTGTTGCCGATGCCCTTTCACGTAAACAAATTCTTCTAACCAAATTGAGAACAAGATTCTTTGGATTTGAATGGATCAAGAACGGTTATGAAGAAGATGAATATTTTGGACCTTACTATACAAAATGTCGAGATAAGGCCGAAGGAAATTATTATATTTTAGATGGGTATCTTCTAAAATGAGGGAAATTATGCATTTCCAAAGGAAGTTTAAAACAATGCGTAGTAAAAGATGCACATTGTGGTACCTCTTCCGGTACTGACTAAACTGTGGGTTGAGATAAGTATGGATTTTGTTCTAGGATTATCACGAACTGCTCGAAACAATGACTCTATCTTAGTAGTCGTGGATCGCTTTTCAAGATAGCACACTTCATTGCGTGTGCCAAAACAGATGAATCAATCCATATCGCCGATATATTCTTTCAAGAAGTCGTCCGTCATCACGGTATACCTGATTTTATAGTGTTAGATCGCGACACCAAATTTCTAAGTATGTTTTGGAAGACATTATGGAAAAGGATGGGGACAAAGTTATGTTATAGCACGCCATTTCATCCCCAAACGGATGAGCAAACAAAAGTAGTCAATCGAACCTTAGGAACCCTTTTAAGGAGTGCAGTTGGGAAAAATATAAGTGATTGGGATATTCTCTTACCCGGCCTAGAATTTGCATATAATCGGAGTGTTCATTCAACTACTCAACGATCGCCCTTTGGAGTAGTTTTTAGCTATAACTCATCCACACCTTTGGATCTCGTGCCTATACCAATGAAGGAGCCTGCAAACCCACTAGATATAGAGAAAGCAGAACAAATTAAAGAACTACATGACAAAGTGCATAAAACAATAGAGAAAAAGAATGAATCTTACGCTCGACAAGCCAATAAGGGGCGAAAAAGAAGATTTTCAACGTAGGGGATTTAGTGTGGATACACCTACGAAAGGAGAGATTTCCAGACAAAAGGAAATCAAAATTGCTACCTAGAGCTGAAGGATCGTTTAAAGGGTTGGAACGTATCAATAACAATGCCTACAAACTTGACTTGCCTGGGGACTATGGAGTATCGGCAACATTTAACATCCAAGACCTATCCCCCTACATAACAGGAAATGAGATGGACGATGAAGATGCTCAAGAAAAGGATTTGAGGACAAATACTAAATTAGTTGGAGAGAATGATGTGCCCTATAGGCCCACTACTAGGTCCCAAACAAAAGCTCAACCCATAACCGAGACCCATGACACTTATAACTTGTTTACTAATGACTTTCTCTTTTTTGCAAGTGATAGACCTTTTGAAGGCTTGGAGTGGATGCCTATCTACCAAGACATACATTTTGACACTATCTTTTGGGATGCTTGGAATGAAGGAACACTTGAGCACCAGCTGGATTAGCAGAAGCGGGAATTTGTCTTTCCAAGAACAAATTCTGTAATTTTATTTTTTCATTATTTTCTTCAACAAACATTAAACTTATGTTTTGAGAAGACCATTGACCTTAAGCATACATGGATAGCTAACTTGGGCTCAAGTAAGCCATCTTGATGGGGAGACCCAACCCAATAGAAGACAAAGTATAAAGAAAGAGGCACAAGGACAATTGTTAGTAGGGGCATGGATGGATGACATGGCACAAAGAGGAGCATTGGATGACTGCTACATGGTACAAGGAGGAGCATTGGATGGCTGCTATAAGGCTTATAGAGGAAGCACAATTCAATCTTGCCCGCCCATCATCATTTTCATCCTATGACTCACAATTAAACTTGCAAACTCTAATTATCCTAGGATCTCTATTTAAGCATGACTCTTGGCTATTGTATGGGTCTTTTGCTGAATTAATATATTGAGGTATTTCACTTTTAGACGAACTGTCTTAGTAGGAGAAATCGTCCAAGGGTTGGTGCCATTGAATTCTACCGGGTTGGTGCCAAGGTAGTTATCGATTTGCTCAAACCGATTGGAGAGAAACTCCATTGTTTCCAAGCTTGTGGTGGCTTGAAAACTCTTACTCCCTCACTCTAATCCAAGTCACCTTGGTGCTGGATTCATAAGAGGAGGTCACACCACTCCCAAAAACCGGTATTCATCCTTGGAAGAAGCATTAGCCGAGAGGTGACTCAATACCTCTATCGGCCTGTTTAGGGTTTTCCAGTTTTCTTTATTTTTCTTCACGTAACATTTGCATTTCTTTTTACACACTTCATCTTTCATCTCTTGGCTACAATCCATCTGAAGAAACCATTTCGATTTGAGCATTTTATCACTCGTATATTCTGCTACACGTTTTATTGCTCTCGGGTGCTGTATAACAGATCCGGTTCTAGAAATGAGATGCTAACTTGAATCTTTTCAGGTTAACCCCCATCAGATTGTGAAGAAGAACCTGTTGACTATCTTTTCATCTCCTCGTTTTTAATACTACTCTTGACCATTCATAGCCAAAACACCATCTTGGTCGGAGTTGGACAACGACATTCTAAATGTCTTCTACGAGTCCGATAAAGTTTCAAGAAGTATCAATTCTTGAACATTTTCATCAACCTTGATTTTTATTCTAGCCAACTAATTGATAATTCTTTTCAATGTATTTAAATTATCTATCATTGTTTTTTCGTTATGGTATTTCAACTTTAGAAACTGCTTGATCAAGTATAACTTATTGTTACTAGTCTTTTGAGCGTACAACTTCTTAAATTTTTTCCACAAGCCCTGAGTATTCTTTTCTTCAATGATATGGTTGAAAACGTTATCATCTATCCATTATCGAATGTAATCGTACCTTTGACAATGACATAATTTTTATTTGACGTCAGATTTATTTGGCAGTTTTGCACCAAGAAATACGAACAAATAATAATTTTTTATATAAAAAATATCATCCATCTTCTCTTTCCACACATAATAATCAGAGTCGTTCTACATAACCATCTCACCTGTATTACTTGCCACAATTCAAAAGTAGCAACCACAATTAATCCGAATAAATCTCCCAAAAGAATTCAGAATTATTCCACTAAACCCAAAGAAACCACAGTCTAAATATTTCCAAACGGATAATTCTGAACCTATAATTCGAACCCCACAAAAAAACTTCATAAAATTCTTCAGCACCCAAATAATTTCCTAAAAACCTTCGATTTGTTTGCATTAATCCAAAAGCACAAATTTCAAATTTCGCAACAAACAACAGATCGTGCTCGGCGTTTCTGAGTAGGCAACAGACAACGGCCCTTCAGATTGGAGTCTGAACGGAGCTGCGCGTGCGACCGGTGTCCTTCTCCTGGACAGTCATTCGTCGGTGACAGGGAGATCGGCAGCTGCTTTTTCTTCTTCCGCGCGGGGAAGGCGGTAGGATGGTTTTCTCCCTTGCCCGACAGCGACGGCAGTGGGAAGATGCTTTTTCTCTGTTTCTCCTCTCTTCACCGATCAGCGAGAGATGGAGGCAACGGTGCTGCTCTTCTTTGATCAATGGCGGCAGCGGCGGTGTAACTTCTTCTCTGTTGATGAAGGCGAGGCGCACAACAGAGTTTCTCTTCTTCGGCGTTTGATAGATCGGAGGGCTACATCGTCGATTATTTTCTATCAACGGATTGCTACTGTTCGTAGAAGCGTGTTTTCGACGGCGCGAGCTACTGAACGGAATTGACAGTCCGGTCGATTCTATGCACCTCCTCTTCTCCGCTGACGTAAGCGTCGGCTAGGGCTCATTACTTATGTTAAGTAATGAACACATGAACGTCATGGACGGTGAATTAAAAGGAAAAGTAAAAAAATGTTTTCATAGGTATGTTTTATTAAGAAAGAATGAAATGGAAATATAAAATACGTATTTAGTCAAACTGTTGTTCTAAGAAGTAGACTAAATGGTATTTCCTCTTCCCTAGAGCTCAAGGTAAACTATCTTGAGAGGTAGATCGAATCATTTTTACTCTCACTTATGGTTTTCCCAACAAGCAGATGATCAAGTGAAAAAAAAAAAAATACCATATTTCATGTTTGGTTAAAAGCATATGGCACGATGCATTATACATTGTTTATTGAGAATCACACTCATAAAGGAATGATGCAGATGATGAATACAATGAGAATATAGTTATAAGTTGATTTAGCTGACTGAAACTTCAAGGAAATATTGGGTGATTAGTTGAAGTGCGTGTGATAGAACTGAGTTTGGAAATCTCTTCAGGAGCAGATCCAGCTATTGCTTAAGAGTGAATGTATGGTATTCAAATTTTATCTAATTTGTTTCTTTTCATATTCACAATTATTTTTTATTGTAATTATTTGTATCTTTTGTGAATATGATGCCAAACGATCTTGTAAAACATAAAAATATTGTGGAAGACTACTTTTTTAACAATTTTAAAAATATATGGAACAACTTTGCTAGGAAAGGATCAATGGGCTAAAAGTAAAAGAAAAAATAAGACATAATTCTCCCTCTCTCTCTCTCTCTAGAAGTCTTCTCTCTTTCTATATACTAAAACCAAAGTGGGTGTCTATAATATTAGTCCACTTTTTATATAATCAAAATTAAAATCAAAATCAAAATCAAATTTCTACCCAACTGTTCCAGAAAAAAACCAAAGAATTCTTATTTTCAATTTCGAATCCAAATTCACAATAAACCCTATGCCTTAAACCCTATTCTAAATTTTTCCAAAATCCAAAAATCCGAAACTATACTCTGTTCAATGGGCTCGAAAATGATTTTTAAACGAAAGGCTGCCCTCCCAACTCAAGTTGGCCCATCAAACCAGACACTTTCGTTGCAAGGTGCTTCGGATCAAAGGCTGTGACCGTCGCTTGATTATTTGTCGATGGAATTTCGAAACCAGGAGTGTCAATAGCGGTACAAACGCAATATTTCATTGTGCTCGATTATTTATGGAAAGACTATCAACTTCAGCGATTGGAAGTCATTGGAGATTAAAAAAATGTTCGACAACATCGGATTGCACGGGGTTTACTACTTGTGGGGAGATAACTACGATAGAGTTGTTCGCTTATTTTACGCGAACTTGACCACGACCGACCGAGATGAAAACTTGAAGACGTACCTATTCAGTACAGATATAATCGTACGTGCGAGCGATGTGAACGAAGTACTGAGATTTGCAGTAGAAAATGCGGTCAAATACTATCACGCTTCCCGAGAGTGTGATTTTGCAATATCAGTATATGACCTGTAGTTCCTTAGGAAGATTCATCGAAATGCGCAAATTGCAGCCTTCGTCAAACCGAAGTTGAAGGACTTAAATGTCAAACTTAGAGTTCTTCATAACCTGATCAGCAACATCCATTTGCCTAGAGATGGATATAGAGATCCAGTGAGCTGGATGGATCTCTATGTGTTAGAGAAGCTCTACAGCAACATGATGTTTGACTTGAAATCCTTGATCTTAGGTCACATGGAAGAGATCAGGCGAACAAAGAGCAAAAATCTGTCGTACGAGACATTGATTTGGAACATCGTGCAGCGAACTCAGGTTCATATGCCCACTGTAGAGCAGAAAAGAGCTTTGAGATCCATTGATCTATTTGACAAGCTTCATTTAACCCGGATAGGCCTTGTTGAATTCGACGATTCTTGAATGCTGAAGGGATATTCCGCAGCCTTCACACCAAGGGATGTTCTAATGGAGGAAGACAACCCCGCCACCGCTACCATGCCGCCAAGTTTCCCTCAGGCTGATATTAGTTGTGACATGATGTAGCGTATACAGCAAATGTATGAGATGCAACAGTAGATGCACCAATAGATGAAACATATGTATGAGGTGCAGAGCAAATGCAGCATGTGTATGAAATGCAACAAAAGGTGGTTGAGTCACAGGACTACTGAAAAGATGATGGATTGGATGACACTCGAAGGCGATCTTCCCCCACAGCAGGATAGTTTAGATTTTATATTTCAGATTATGTACTTTACTTTTCATCTGTGGATTTGATGTACTTTAATTTTATGTCAATCCGTTTATTATTTGTATTGGATTCTGAGTGCTGGGTATGTATGTGTGGTTTGAATTTGCAGCAACTGTTTAAAGATAGATATAGAAGAATAATAAAACAAACAATACTCTGTTCATTTTTTCAATTTTATTTTTATTTTTCTAAACTAAACTGAAATAAATAAATAATTATAATTAAAATAACATAAAATAAATAAATAATTATAATTTAAATAATATTTGAAATGACATGAAAATAAAATAAATATTGCACAAATTGATTATGGTTGAAAATGAAAAAAAAAAAAAAGATGAAATCGAATAGGAACACCTTCCTATTTGATTTGATTTTTTTAAATAATATTTATTTATTTTATATTATTGTAATAAATTTTAAAAAAAATTGACAAATGAGCGAAATTACAACAGTCAATAATTTTAATTTCTGTATCAGCCGCGTTTTGCAGATTCGTACACACAATGAAAACTATATTAGAAATTTCAGATAATTTCTGACAGGGTGTTTATGAGCGAAATGTACCTGTGTCCTGTCAAATGTATTGAAACTCATAAACATGTCTTGTGAGGCATTGTCTGAAGTTGATCCCCAGTCAGAACAAGTGCGGCTATTATACTCTTGTTGTCGACATATACCACACAACATCTTTGAGTTCTTCTTACTCATTGTCGAACTTGATGGCCGTTGACATCTCGCACTCTTATCTTCTTCGGTCTACTAGGTTGGCGATATCTTCTGGGTGTGATGAGTTCTTTCATATTTGGTATTTCTTGATGTGAATCTCGCATCGATTCGAGAGTATCGACTAGGCTAGTATATATGTGAGGTCCAAACCTCCACTCATAAGCACATTTATGTGGTGAGTAAGGGGTTCCACATCATATCATTTGGTATCAGAGCCAAACATGTGCAAACGCATCAGGTTTATTACTAACCTACGGGTCCGACCAATCCCCAATTGAGGCAGTCACCTTTAAGGGGTAGCGATCGATCGCCGACTGAGGCAGTCGCCTTTAAAGGGTGTAGGAATGATGTAAATCTCACATCAGTTCCAAAGGGTCGTTTGGGTTATCAAACCTGCACTCATAAGCACATTTATGTGGTGGAGCAAGAGGTGCCACATCATATCATTTTTGGCCATATTTGGTGGCTGCTCATGGTTGGATAAAGTGTGAGTACATCTGCAGGTAAGTTGCATGGTGATAGCATTGATGCACGTAATTTTTCGGTGCCATTCTTATGAAATGTATCCATTGAATGACATTGACACACAGGATTTCAGTAAGCTCTCATCTGGTATAGTTGCACACACATGTATTCATGTCGACCACGTATTATTCGTTGTCGTTACTGACCTCAAATTGTGCACCTTCCGCAAGCTGAGCACTCCAATTTCCAGCTGCACTTACTAGCTTATCAAGTTTTTTCTTTATATGGAACATAAAGTCTTGTTGATTGGGCAAACGTCTCAAAATTCTTCACAATGCGAGTCATCAAGCACTTTCAAATCATCTTGAACATGGTCAGGATCAGTTTGTCCCTAACCGGCAATAGAACTGCATTGAATGACTCATACAAATTATTCAACCGCATTTCGCACTTGGAATTCGAAGAGAAGACATGATTACCCCAATATTTAGGCTATTCTTCTCGAAACCATGCTTGCGCATCCAGGTTAAGCTGATGTAGTTTTCTCATTTTTATCTCGAAATGATACCTTGGGATTTCCCTACCTGCATTCCATATCGCATCTCTGTATGCTCTGTTCCAAAAGTAGTTTTTAAAATTTGCGTACATATGCCGGAGGTAGTAGCGGTGTTTGGCTTGTTGTAATTGATCTTGCACAACATTCAGCAAACCCTAATATTTAAAAGAAAAACAAAGTCAACCTAAAACAATATAATATGGAGAGTACTGATAAGATAGTTCCCTGAAAAGGCTGTACTAGATAATCTCCTAGATATAATTACCTTTCCAAGTAAGTTCCCAAAAACAACTAAAGAGGTAATAAATGGTCTCATTTGAAATCCAATCTCCTACACAGAACTTCCTTACACAGTACAATTACACTAATAAAAAAGTGTAAATCTATTATACCTTATGTTGATCCAAAATAATTGTCCATTCGACTCTCGATTCAGTGTATACGTCTCATTTCAAATGTTGCAAGAATCATGTCCATGTGTCTGTGGACTCTTTTTCGACGTGGGCAACAACAACGAGATAGATTCTATCATTGTCATCAATACTGACGGCTGTGAGTAATTGGCCGAGACACGACTCTTCAGAGAACAGTCATCTAAACATATAACATAGCGACTATATTGCAGCAATCATATCTTGCACGCAGCCATACACATATACATTCTTTGGCACACTAATGAATCAGACCTCATCTCGTACGTATGTATTTTTAATGTGCTACCCGGATTTGATCTTTGTATTTCTATTGCGTACGACAAGACTACCTTGTACTGTTCGTTGGCCTTGCCTTCATTCAGTGTTCGAGCTATGCTTCTTGCTCTTCTGACAAAACCGAGTGTAATGTCAACATTAATATCCTTCCTCACTATCTCGATAATGGAAGAGATGTCACACATAAGTTGACTTTTGAACCTATCCAGATAATGATTTGCCACCTATTTTGTTCTAATATTTCGATTCTGAATTCTTCTCTAACAGCTGTGAGAATGGATAAACTCTTTATTTGAAACGTATGCTCGAACTGTTTCTTATAAGCATGCAGTCACCACTCACACCAGCCTTCACACTCAGCCCTCAATTTGTGATTTTCACTTTTGGTGAATTTAATCCCCTAACCATTTTTCATAGAATAATCGATTATTTCGTCTCTAATTTCATGTAAATAACTATATTCTTTCCCCAAATATAAACCAATTAAGATTTCTTCTCCTACTTGTTTGCTTTTCACCTCATCATTTCCCGAATCGACCGGTATTCAAAGCTCATCGTCTAGAGATCTCGAAGTCAAATGTATCTCTATTTCTTCATTTTCATGTAAGTGATCGATTGCTCGAAGATCATCATATGCAGGTGTGTCGTACGAATACCAATTCATATTGGCATCACAAGTTGTTGTCTCTTCTAAATCAACTGACCGAGTTGAATCAGAATCCATCATCGTCACTATTACAGAGAAAATTCGCTAAAGTAAAAAAATATTTGCGAGGTTTTAGAGTTTTAAAAATGTGTGGAATAAAAATGGAGGGCTGATCTCCTTAAATAACCAAACCCCCCGACTAGAACAGGGGGCCACACTTTTAGAACGGTCTCTCGTTCTCCTTGTATAGTGCTGCACTTTGGGTACTTGGTTGTCCGCCATGGATTAATTTGTTAGGTTTTTGATAATTTGATATTTGTTTTGTTAGGATTAATACTTTAAGTATCTTTTTTTAAATAGATACTTTGATGATTAAAATGGTTTTAGCCATCTTTAAAACATAATTAATATAAAATCTGAACATTACCCAAATACTTACATGGGGTATATTCCAAATATCAAACATTAATTTTTTGGGTTTTCTAACATTAATATCTAACATTTTTATCTTCATTTTTGATACATTGATTTTCTTGATACATGTAAGCCTATCTTTTGGAAAACACTCAGTAGAGTAATTAAAATTTCTATTGAGTTGAGTCAACTTACTCAAATTGACTCTCACTTTCAAATCGTAGTTGTGGAGTCTTATACCCGCCCATGTAGGAATGAGTTCGGCACCATTTTAGTTTTATTTTGCTTATTTGAGAGTTATTTCCTTGGTGAGACTCTTTATAATATATTTTGATTATTTTTGTGAATTATTTGTATTTTCCTATCATGGTATTTTTATGTGTGAGTTTATAGTTGGACTTATTATTACATTATTTGTGATGTTAGTGTTCGAACTATCTATATGTTTTCATAAAACTTCTGTGTATATTGATTCTCTGGTGAGTATAGTTAGTTACCTCAACCAGATAGTGGTTAGAACTATTGCCCAGGTCACATTAAAATGTTATATCAGGTACATTATTCGTAACACAAACTACAATTTGATAATTATAGAATGTAGTCTTAAGCAAAATACATCAACCATACAAAACAAACCCCTACACCACCGGGGGTTTCTCCCAAGAACTATTGCCCAAGCTGCAACAACAAAAATATAAGAAGCTACAAAGGTCCACCAAAACCACGTCATTTCAAAGCTTGTTTCATTTTCAAGTTGTTCATCAGATGGCGTAAAGGGTGCAGAGCTTGTGCAATTCCTGTGGAGAAGTGGTCCGCATAGATACTCATTTCCTCTGTAGCTCCATTCATCAAAGGTGGAAAATTGGCCTCCGCTAGGGATTGGACCAGATAAGTTGTTGTTCGAGACATTGAACATGGATATAGAGTTCAGGTGGACGATTTCAGACGGGATTTCACCGCTCAAATTGTTGGACGAAAGATCCAAACTTTCAATTAATTTCATTTTTGAAATGTTGCTTGGTATGGATCCCCATAATTGATTATTGGACAAGTTTAGGCTGCGGAGTGCCTGTGAATATTCAATTTGAGTTGGAATTTGACCAGATAATTTGTTGTTCGACAAATCTAGTCCAGTCATGTAATTAAGGAGGTCTTTTTGGTAACTGTACGATGTCCCTTTCGTTGTGAATTTGACTTCATATCCCGCTAAACCCACACTGACAGCTTTAAACAAAGGGAATTTTATCGTGGAGTTTATACCGAAATTGGTGAGATAAGTTCCTGCCAAAAGGGAAAAATTAATTCCAAAATCTACTAGGGCAGAATCATTTGGACCGTCTGCAATCCAAAATGGCCTTTCAAACAAACATGAGGGAATGGAACCATTGAAATGGTTATGTGAAAGGTCCATGATCTTAATCTTTTCTAGTGTGCAGAGCTGCTTTGAGATTTCTCCTTCTAATTGCATTCCTGCCATGAGAAGTATCTGTATGTTCTCGAGGGAATAGATCCAATTGGGCAGGTTGCGATTAGCAAAATCATTATAACTGAGATCAAGGGATACTAAGTTGGAGTTATTTAGAAATCCATCGGGTATTGCTCCTGATAAGTTGTTCTCTCGGAGGGACAACGACTTCAATGAAGAATTACTTAAGCAAGAAGGTATAAACCCAGAGAACTTGTTGCGAGAGATGTCTAAATAATGGAGTTTCATCTTGCATAGCTCCACTGGAATATCACCTTCTAAATAATTGTCTGAGACTTTTAGAACCATAAGATTTAGACAACGTTTGATCCAACTCGGGAGTCGACCAGAAATCATGTTATTGGAAATGTCTAAAAATAATAATTCTAGCTTGGGAGGTTCGCGAGGTTCGAAGACAAGTTGTCCATCTTCAATAGTCCCGTCTTCAATAGTTCCATTGAATTCGTTGTTATTCAAAAGTACCATCGCCAGAGAAGGGAGGTTTGTGAGGTTCAAAGACATCTTACCACGAAGACGGTTGTTTGAAAGGTTTATGAATGTCGTTCTTCTGCTTCTCGCAAACAAATTTTTGGGAAGTTCGCCACTGAAGTTGTTGAAGGAAAAGTCTACATATTCAAGTACTTGCAGTTCTCCCAACGAAGAAGGAAGGTTGTCTTCAAATCTATTTCTTGATATATCAAAAATTGAGAGACGTGGCAGAAACAGTTCTATCCCATCAGGAAGCTTACCATCAATCTTATTGCTAGAAATGTCGAGAGTATCCAAAACATGGATGAAGTCAGGAAGGATAAGATTTCCTGTTAGAAAATTTCCACTCAAAGATAGACTACCCAATTCTGAGTTATTCTGTAACAGCCAAGATGGAAAGCTCCCTTCTAACTTGTTGTGAGAAAGGTCAATGTTCCTTAAATCATATTGATGCAACAAGAAACTAGGAATAACAAAGTTAGATAGTCTGTTTAGGTTTAAACTTCTCAGCCGGAGAAACTTTAGCTGAAAAGAAGGAAACCATGTAGGCGTTTCGGTTTCCAACTGAAGATTATTGTCACGTGGGGATAAGTCGAGATATACAAGCTTTGAATTATAGGCCAACGAGCTGAGAGAGAATGAACCTTCGAAGTAATTGTCGGCTAATGATAAGTAGCGAAGATGAGAGAGGTTCCCAATGGTTGGTGGTATGTTTCCACTTAGCATGTTGTCGTCGAGGTTGAGAAATTGAAGCTTAGTCATGTTGCCAACACAATCAGGAAGAGAGCCTGTTATACTGTTACTTCCTAAATTCAATTCGATAATGTTGTTCATTTTGCAAACATCTGTTTCAGGTAAGGAATGTCAATAACTTGAGCCATATTCATTCGACATTCAAAAGTTAAAATATAACTTTTGGGAGTTTACCTGGAAGGATATTCAAACGATTGCGGCTGATATCCAAATATGTCAAGCTTCCAATCTTCACAAAATCTGCAGATGAAAGAAACTTAGAAATCAACATTAAAACATCATCAAGGGATTGTATGAGTGAGAGAGAGAGAGAGAGAGAGAGAGAGAGAGGAAACCTGTTTGTTGTAGCAAACCACGAATGTCGCAATAGGATAAATCGAGTACCAGCAATTCTTGGAAGGGAAGAAACAAAGAAATATTCAAGAAAGATCCTAAACCTTCATAGTTTGTTAGTCTATAAAGAGTGAGTCTCTCAACACGCCCAGTGGTTGCACTGCAACTAACCCCCTCCCATAGGCAACAGTCGCTGCTTGTATTTACGCCTTCCATCGGAGAAAGAGCTAGCAACCCCACTCTTTCTTCCTCCACACACCCTTGAAATCCCTGCAACTGAGCCACAACCACGGCCGCCCAGATTAAGCTCACACCCAACATCTTACCCATTTTTAATTCTCTGCTCACGATTTCCTTCATTTATAATCATACGGACATGGGTTCGCTCCCTCCTGTTGTTTCTTTCCACTGATCGTTTCCTAAAACTAGTAGGAATTTAAGAGGCGACGACTTAGTTGACTTTGACGGTTCTTCAAGTTAAACAAAATATCTAACATTTATCCAACAAAACATCTGCACGTGGAAGCAGATGAATTCATGCTCATTAATCTACACGGGATCTTTGTTTTGCCTTGCATTTCGGGCTTCATTAGTTGAGTCAAATGTTTGAACTTCCGGATAAAACTAATGCTTGGAGACATTTCTCTTTTTTGAAAGCATTTCTCTTTTAGCAATCCTTCTCTTCTCATTTTATTTAGATTGGTTTTTTAGTGTCACAATATATATTTAGTTTATTTGATGAATTTTTATTTATTCAAAAAAATCAATTTTATCAAGAATAGTGACATATACTTTATGAAATTTGATGTCTGAAAAGTAATTAAATACTATAATTTACCAAACACTTGATAAAATAAATTCTTTTAAGATGTAATGCACCCGAGCACTTGCATCATTTTGCATACAACTAAATACTTTAATAACACAATTAGTGGTGACTATCCAAAAGTTGTAGCTATATTACACTGCCTCATTGTTCAGTTAATGCCACGTAAAAGAAATCAATTTGTAATGGAAATGGAGCATATTGGGCCTATTAGCATTGAGATCCATTAATTACCACACAACAGAGAGAAATGAAAGAAAAAAAAAAGAAAAGTCACGGGAGAAGAAGAAATAAAATGAGAAGAAAAAAATGACATTATCTACTTCCCTATTATAATTCACTCTTTTCTCATCCAACAAGTTATATTTTAATTTATTTTTTTATGTATATTTATACAATTTTTAATTGTAGTAATATTAACTATTTTTTTTTAATTTTGTATATGTGTAGTTGATCAATTCACATCTTTTACAAGCTTTTGTTGGACATTTGTTTTATAGTATCAATTTATTATTAAAAATTTAATTTATATTTAGTTTTATTTATTATGGATCATCGCAATTATAATATTAATAACAGTAACATAGAAGAATTAGAGAATTAAATTATATATTTTCTACAGGTCAGTCATCTACACAAGCATCTATTTCACATAAAAAAAGAAGAAATAAAACTTCAGAAATATTGAAACATTGTTATTTAAAAGATTTTAAAATTGCAGTCAATATATAAACTATAGCCCAATGTAAATATTGTGCTAAAAATTATGTTTATATTTCTGGTATCTCTACTAACATCATTTGTATACGTTTTTAAAAATGTCACTTAAATGAGAAAACACAAAATTCAACACAATTTGAATTCAATGAGAATACATGTTTGTATCCAAATAATTCTTACCTTTTAGCCTGGCCTTTCATTGCAATTTTTAAAAGACCTATCGACTTTTGTTGTGATTTATTGATATTTGGTACTAGTTAGATGATGGGCAAGGTCGCATAACAATTACAGTGGATGGAGTGATCTACAAGTTAGATTTGAGTGCATTCATCTCCCATATGCAATATTAGTTGATCAAACAGTTAGAGGAAATAAGAATGGAGCCACACACACTCTAGATTTCCCACACTCTAGAATTTGAGTGCGTTCAAGTTTGGGGGTGTGATAAGTGTGTATTTCACACACTTATTTTTACTCTTTTATATTTGATTCGATAAGTTTTTCTCAAATGTTCGAGAGAATTTGACCTTTTTGTTGTAAGTGTGCTGAGAAAATGAAATTTAGCAGGTTAAAGTCTAAACAAAAAGAATTGGATGCATCACGAAGCAAAAACAGAAAAGTTGTGAGGGAAGAAAAACACTAAACCAGAATGGTTCCCAATCGATCAGCCACTATGAGGAGATCGATTGGCTGTCGCTGAAAAAATAATAATTTTAGGTTTTGATCTCAACCGTTGATCTTTGTTTTAATCACAACCATTGATCGTGGACCCCGATACCTAATTCAGAACTATGTTATAAAACAAATATTAGAGACAGCTTTCAGGAGCATCGTTGGAGAGTCATCGAGGGTTAAAAAAGAAGATCGCTCGGGGCTAAAAGTTGGAGAAACGGAGACTGAAACGGAGAGAGAGCTTCAGGGAGACGATTTTGGATCAACAAGCTTAATTTTATTTCTTCTTCTCTTTTGAACTATGAATTTCATTATTATTTTGATTGTTTTTCGATATTTTAGCATGAATAAATTTTTTTTTCTGGGGCTACGATGTAACTGAATTATGACTGTTTAATTTTTCCTTTAATTCAAGTTGTTGATTTTCTGTTTCGATATTGTGTTGAGTAAATTATTCTTTTCTTTAATGCATGCGATTGTCTGATCAATAATGGCATATTTGTAAAATTATTTTGAGACCGATAGCAGATAAATAATCGTGCAATAGATAATTTACTATGAAAATTATGTTATACTAGAAATAGCTATTGCTTTATGTGGTATTTTAATTTCTCATTATTAATGTATTCAATTAATTATTAGGGTTAGAAACTGAGAGACAAAAATTCATTAATTGAATAAGTTTGTAATTATCATTAACATATAGGTATAGACATTAATAAATTGAATTAGTAATACTATACATGATTAATTAGGTAAAATTGAAAACCCTAGATTTTTCTCTCTTTATTATATTCAACTACTTTATTTAATTTTAGTTTACCTAATTAAATTTCACTGTTTTATTTTAAATCAAAAAATTATAAAAATTTTGTTGTTCATATTAATTTAGAAATAAATTAATGTAATAATTTACAAAAATAGTACTCGTGGGTTCGACTTGTACTTTTACACTTTATTACTTTTTCGACAAGTTCATTTGCGTATGATTTTTTGCCACAAGTTTTTGACGTCATTGCCGAATACTGTTTGTTTGCAATTATTAAATTAAATAATTCTATATTGTATTTGAATTCAATTATTTAATTTGTTTATTTTATTTTATTTTTTATTTTTATTTTGTTTTATTTTTTATTTTTATTTTATTTTATTTTTTGTTTTTATTTTCTTTAGTGTATGCGAAAACTAAGTACTGCTAACTTAATTCCAATCGATCTATAAATTGAACGAATTTGTCATAAAAATAAAAAAGAAATAAGAAAAGCAACCATGGATCTTGACCGAATTGAAGAAATTGAGACACGGACATTACTCGATTATCTGATGCCATTTGTGGTCGGTATCCAATCTGCAATTCGTAAATCGGTGATTACAGGTCACAATTTTGAGATCAACCCGAGAACCATTCATATGATTCAGCAGTTGCAATTTAGTGGTTTACCATTTGAGCACCTAAAGGATTATATTGCCAAATTTATGGAGGTATTTGACACTTTTAAATTTCATAATGTTTCAGATGAGCCTATTAGATTAAGAGTGTTCCCATTTTAATTAAGAGACGGTGCAAAAAATTGGTTAAATTCAGTGCCTGTTGGTTCCATAACAACATTGGGTGAATTATATCACAAATTTTTATCTAAACTCTTCCATTTTGAAAAGACTGCTAAATACCATAATGAAATTGTGAATTTCACCTAATTCGACAATGATACGTTATAAATATTGGGCACATTTAAGGAATTATTATAAAAATACCCTCAACATGCTTTGTGTAGCATCCCGAGAATCCACACGTTACCAGTGCGCTCACTACTGCTACACATTGCTTTAATACCATAACCTGTCACACCCCGACAATAACATCCTCGAAATCGGTGCTCTTTTTCTCTCTCTGACACATCTCTAACAGAAGCATTCTGAACCCACCAGTTTCAGATCACCCCGATACCATAACTGTACATCCTATAATACCTCACGCTACGACATCCAGGAACTCGACATGGACTCACTCAAATTAACAACATTCTCATTTTTAAATTATATTCAAAAGAACATTTGTAAATATAAATTTTTTTTTCGACTCTATTTGAAAACGATTTACGCCCCGAAAAGAGAACACGAAAATCCTCAATTTAAAATATGCAGTGGAAAAAAACAATTTAAAAGGGTTTTAAAATGACAAGACAAAAATTTGAGAAGGGGCCCGACACGTGCCCCGCACGTCACTCGGGTTTGGTGTCGCGCGCCAGAGGTCCCGCGCGTGCACACCCTGGGCTCGGCGCTGCGCGCACGCCCTTTCGGCGCCGTGCATCACGCCTATGGCTTCTGTAACACCCCGAAAACCTATCCGTTTCTGATTTGTTCACTGCTACGATACCATGTCTTTAACGCCCTGAGTCGTCTCTGGACCCAGGTCGTCAACCACATACCTGCTTTTCTGCTTGACAAAATTCGTATAAAAATCTAAAACTTTTGATCCTTCGACTCAAAACAACTCCCAAAAGAAATAAATATAAATACCGTAGCGGAAACGCGTTTAGAAATCGGTTTAAAGAAACTTCGCTTTTAAAACATAAGAATGCAGAGATCGGTCGACACCTGCAAGAACCGGTCAACACCTGCAAGAACTGGTCGAAACTTGAGTTGTCTCGGGTTTTTCATCGATCGACACTGACAGTCACCGGTCGGGTTTTTCGTCGGTCGACACTTCTACGTCCAGCTCGGCTAGTGGTCGACAATTGCTTATACAGTTCGACACTTTGACCTTCTCTGCCCGCCCCTGGTTGAACCCTGCGGTCGACACTTATCCTCCAATTTACACTGACCGGTCGACACCTATTTACTTCGGTCGACACTTCACACCAGCAACCTAATAAATCATAGGAACTCTACGAAAGAAGAACACAAAAACTTTTCTGAATTAAAACAACCAATTGAAAACCTGAATCATGCATTTAAAGTCTTCCAAATAGTTCAACATGTACCTATACATGAATCCTGACTATCAACACCCGCATCCATCTATGCCTTAAAACCTATGTACACAACATAGCCCTCACCAAAAACACAACTCCCAGAACTCTACCTCCCGGCATCACTCCACAAGACGGGCTGCCGCAACAAGCTCCACCTGCCAACACAGTTGTATGCCACCAACCGCCTACTCGTCCTATCTAGGCTCTGGCAACTCACCGGAGGGAATCTCTGCACCTATACCACGGAACACACAACATAAGATAACGCACAGTAAGTAGTGCAAATATGAAAAGTAAAACGACTATGCAATCCTATCACATGCAGTCTCTACGCGCTTGCTCAGGTTGTCATAGCCAATGCCGCTAGGTACGACTGCACCATGGTGAGGCTGAACCCTCTCGCCACCTCACACCCTGGAACGTCGCCGTCGTCCTGGTTTCTTCAGCAACGAGGCCCTCAACTGTACCCACGCGTCACCATTCGTACCGCAACAATCTCAGGGTGAGGCTGGACGCACTCGCCACACCGCCCCCTGGCACGTCACCATCGTCCTGATTTCTCCAGTAACGAGGCCATAGTTGCACACCACCACACACACACGCCGCGGCAACCATCCCAGGGTGAGGCTAGACGCACTCGCCATACCACCCCTTGGCATGTCGCCATTGTCCCGGTTCCTCCTGCAATGGGGCATAGCTGCCCATGCACACATCGCCCTTACTGCCACACACATCGCACTTCGCATCCGCACAAAAAAAACATGCTCAAATTCATTTTCGTTCTCGTTTCAAAAACATGATTCATGTCGCACAATACACACGCACATCGCAAACAACCACACAACAAACGTTCCTCGGTGTAGGCCCGTCTGGGCAAAACGCATGCATACACTACTTACCTGGCGTCCTAGCTTTCCGTGGTGCTCGTCTCACCCAAAACCTCCTCAACCTACAACAAAACCAATTTCTCGTCAAAACTCATCCCGCTACTCTACTCACGCACTAAAATCACCCTACTTCACGAAATTACCGCAATCTCCCACTAATCTATCTCGACCCCAAATTCGACCTAATTTCCGACGCGCACAACTTCTGCGTCGGTTGTCGAAATCACCCGATTACAGGGACTGAACGCTCCACTCATAACCTAGTTTACCACACAAAAAGGGGCTCTAAAATGAACATCCACAACTAGATCATAAATTCAAGGCCAATTACGTTCTACGACTTAAAGTTCTACACTCTCGGTTTCCCGCTCCAATTCGCTCACTTTCTCATCATTCCTTCGTATTTACCCTCAACAACCTACAACAATCAGCGTTACACTCAATAAACACTCTAACCCTAAAACTCAATTCTCTATCCACCACATTTCTCCTCAACTCCAACACTAAACCAACATTGAACCATAAATCACTTGAACTTACCTTGAACCGTTGAAATGCAGGAGAAGACTACAACAATCGCCGGCTGAACGATCGCGAGGATAAGAGAACCGAAGGCTCGAGCGGGTAAGGAGAAAATAGAGGAGGAGAGGGTTGTTCTACGAATCCCTCACCTCTGATTATGTTTTTAAAATATAAAAATAATAATAATAATAATTTAATTACTATTTCGCACTCATAACTTAATCTTTTAATCTAACGGTCATTCAATCCGTTTTCGGTCAGATTCTCAAAATTTTCTCCCCACCATTAGTCTCGAAATAATTCTCCACCTAACCTTACAAATTTTTCACTCTCCAATCCGACCCGAATCTCGCTGTTTATCGTCCCGACAACCTGAAAACCAGTACTGCGAAAATACGGGGTGTTACATCCTCCCCTTCTTAAAAGAATTTTGTCCCCAAAATTTACGTACTGAATAACTCTGGGTACTATTGCTCCATGTCCTGCCTCCTTTTCCAAGTGGCCTCATCGACATTGTAATTGTGCCATAGCACCTTGAGCAAGGGGATCTCCTTGTTCTGCAACACTTTCACCGCTGATCCCAATATGGTCACTGGCTTCTACTCGTAAGTCAGCGTCGGTTGTACCTCTATATCCTACCGTGCAACTACCTGAGTAGGATCACGCATGCACTTCCAGAGTATGGAGACATGGAAAACATTATGTACTGCATCCATCGAGGAAGGCAGCTGAAGCTTGTAGGCAGTCTTCCCAATCTTTTTCACAACAGGGAACGGTCCAACAAAATGAGGGTTGAGTTTTCCTCACTTCCCGAACCTGACAACTCCTTTGAATGGGAGATCTTCAGGAATACCTTATCACCCATGCTGAACTCCAGTTCCCGCCTCCTTCGATCGGCATAACTCTTCTGCCGACTTTGAGCTGCCTCAATCCTCTTCGTTATGACCACAATCTTGTCTACCGTCTGTTGCAGTATTTCTGGGCCTACAAGTCCTGCTTCTCCAATCTCGTCCCAGTACAATGGCGACCTGCACTTTCTCTCATACAAAACTTCGTACGGCACCATGTCAATGGTAGACTGGTAACTGTTATTATATGAAAATTCTACCAACGGGAAGAACCTGCTCCAAGCCGCCTGGAACTCCAGCACACAGGCTCTGATCATGTCTTCCAGTATCTGTATGGTTCGCTCTGATTTTTCGTCGGTCTGAGGGTGAAAGGCCATGCTGAATTCCAACTTGGTACCCATGACCTTATGAAGACTCCTCCAAAACTTAGACGTAAATCTAGGGTCTCGGTCTGACACTATTGACGTTGGAACCCCATGAAGTCTGACTATCTCCTGCACGTACAACTGATCGAACTGATCCATCGAGTAAGTCATTTTTACAGCAAAAAGTGAGACGACTTGGTTAGTCTGTCTACAATCACCCAAATTGCCTCGTGGCCCTTAGCAGTCGTTGGTAGTCCAACCACAAAATCCATGGTGACTCGCTCCCACTTCTACTCAGGTATAGGTAACGGTTGAAGCGTCCTCGACGGTCTTTGATGCTCCGCCTTTACCTGCTGGCATACCACGCAAGTTTCGACGTGTTTGGCTATCTCCCGCTTCATATTAGGCCACCAATAGTGTTGTTTCAAATCTCTGTACATCTTAGTGCTCCCAGGATGCACAGAGAAGGGAGACGAGTGAGCCTCAGACAATATTTCTCTTTTCAATTCTTCATTTCTCGGGATATACCACCTATCTCGAAACTTTATAATCCCATCCTCCGAATAGCTGAAGTCAGCGCTATCATTGGACTCCAGACCTGCTTTCAGTCCACTGCACTCGGGGTCGGTCTTTTGAGCCCGCTTAATTTTGTCCAGGATGGTCGGCCTCAACAACGTCGCTGACAGTGTGGCTGCCAAATCAGAGACCACTTCTAGGCCAAACTATTGTGCTTTAGTCTTTAGCTCGGCAGGCATCGCTAAAATCATAGCAGACGTCGAAGCCGACACTCAACTCAAGGCGTCAACAACCACGTTCGCTTTCCCCAGATGATACTTGATTTCCAAGTCATAGTCTTTAACCAACTCAAGCCACCTCCTCTGTCTCAAGTTCAGCTCCTTTTGCGTGAAGATGTACTTCAAGCTCTGGTGGTCCGAGAAGATCTCGCACTGTTATCCATATAATAATGCCGCCAGATTTCAAGTGCAAAGACCACTGCTGCCAACTCCAAGCCATGCGTGGGATAATTCTGCTCGTAGGGCTTCAGTTACCTTGAGGAATAGGCAATCACCCTTCCATTCTGCATCAGCACGCAACCCAAGTCCACTCTGGAGGCGTCGCAATAAATGCTAAACTTCTCCCCCTCCACCGACAGCACTAGCAGAGGGGCCGTAGTTAGCCTCTGCTTCAACGTCTGGAAATTGCCCTCGCACTTGTCGGACCAACTATACCTTGTGTTCTTCCGGGTCAATCGAGTCAAAGGGGTTGCGATCTTGGAAAATCCTTCAATAAACCTATGATAATATCCTGCCAGCCTCAGAAAACTGCGTATTTCACTGACGCTGGTCGGTCGTGGCCATTCCTCCACCGCCTGAACCTTTGCCGGGTCCACGAAAATGCCGTCACAAGAGATGACGTGCCCCAAAAACCTGATCCTATCCAGCCAAAATTCGCATTTAGAGAACTTAACATATAATTGGTGCTATCCCAGAGTCATCAACACGATCCTCAAGTGCTCTCTGTGCTCATCTTCACTCCGAGAGTATATCAGGATGTCATCAATGAATACTATCACGAATCTATCCAGTTGCTCCCTGAATACTCGTTCATCAGGTCCATAAAAGCAGCTTGGGCATTAGTCATTCCAAACGACATCACTAAAACTCATAGTGTCTGTACCGCGTCCGGAAAGCTGTTTTCGAGACATCTTCCTCCCTAACCTTCAACCGATAATAACCGGATCTCAAATCAATTTTAGAGAACACCCGTGCCCCTTGAAGTTGATCAAATAAGTCATCTATCCTTGGCAACGGGTACTTATTCTTCACCGTTAACTTAATCAGTTCCCGATAGTCAACGTGCGTAGAGATCCGTCCTTCTTTTTAACAGATAGCATTGGTGCACCCCACAGTGAGAAACTTGGGCGTATAAAGCCCTTATCCGTCAACTCCTCTAACTGTATCCTCAACTCTTTCAACTCAGTAGGCGCCAGCTTGTACGGGTTCTTACACACTGGTTCCGCCCCAGGATACATGTCGATAACGAGCTCAATTTCCCTGTCAAGGGGCAAGCCTGGTAGATCTTCAAGAAATACCCCCAGAAATTCCTGCACAATGGGGATGTCCTAGAGTTGAGCCTTGCTCTGAAGCTGCACATCCATGACATTAGCCAAGAACCCCACGCATCCACCCCGTAACAACTATTGGGCTCTCATATGCTACACTGCCGAGATTCAACTCAAACCCTTTCCCATCCTGAAGGAGCAACCCACACCACTCGGGAGCCGAAGGTGGATTTCCCTGGTCCTGCAATCTATCGTGGCAAAATGTCTAGACAGCCAATCCAGCCCCAAAATAGCCGCATACCCCTTCATGTCGAGTACGATTAGATCCGCATACAACCGTTTTTCCCTCACTATAACAATATCACCGTACCACTTGGTCTAAGTACAGGCGCTCTCCCGACGGCAACAATACATCGTAGAACTGCCCAGAGTAGCTGGGTACCAGATTTGCCTTGACCACGAAGGCAGTGGACACAAACGAGTGAGTAGCACCCGTATCGATAAGGGTATAAGCCGCCATGCCTGAGATAAGAATACTACCTGAAATCACCGATGGTTAGGCGGCATCGTCTGACTCAATAAAGGCAAAGACTCTTGGTGCCACTCTCGCTATGGCCTTGCTCAATTTCGGGCAACTCCTAGCAAAATGCCCCACTTCGTTGCAGTTGAAGCACCGATCCTGTCGTGGCTTCTTACAGTCTCTAAACATGTGATCCACCTCGCCACAGTTGTAGCACCGCCCTGCGCCTCTCCTGCACTCGCCGGGGTGACTCCTTTGGCACTTAGGGCATACCGAAAACTGTCCTGATCCCTGAGGCCGTTCGTTGCTCCCCTGACTGCTAGAGCTGTCACTGAACCTCTTCAGGCCCTTTCGTTGAGACGACTCCTCTCCGCTCGACTGTGGCAACAGTTCAGATATTTAGAGGGTAGCCTCACTACATACAGAGTAAGTACGTGTTAAAATTTCAGCTTATTTGGAGTCTCCAAGAAAGAGCTGTGTTTTTTAAAAGTTAACTCATTCTCGCCCAAAAATATGTTGCAACCGTTTAGCATATTTGGTCTCTATTTCCTTTCTCAACTAGCATATCATTTGTCATTAGAGCCGTGCTATAATATATCAAAATTTTATCCTCAAATTAAGGCATTAATTTGTACAAAAATTGCAATCAAAATCTTAATTAAGAGGCAATCAATTGGTTACCTTAAATTAAATGAGATTTAATCAATCTTAAATTGAATTCTAATCAATAATCTAAACGAAATTGATTTCGAAATTACAACGTAAGGAAGCAAAACATAAATGTGGAATTAAAACCTTCATAAAGCAGCTTCGAATTTGTCATTCCACCTAAGGAATCAATCAGAAAAAAAATTTGCTTTCCTAGTTCATTTTCGAATCTGACTAAGAAGAGGGCCAGATTCGTATGTATCCCAAGGAAAGTCTTGGGAGGCTTTTCCTACAAATTAAAACCTGAGGGATGAATAAAGAAAGCGCACACCAAAAACTCAAAACTCTTCTCTCTCAAGTTCTATAAATCAATGAACAACTAGAAAATCACTTACCTCGCTTCGCTTAGCCTCCGACCACTGCAAGTTGTCAAACCACGGCCAGAAATCTCCGCTTCGACTAGCCGAGCGACTCCTCCGACGAAAATCTCTTTCTTCACTGAACTCCATCATGAAACAACAAGTGTCCTTCTGATCAAGCTTTCTCCATCACACAAACCCTCACCGACGATGCAACACACATTTCTACTACGCCCAACAACATTCATCACGAACACACATTCTATGTGCTCGGCGGAGTTCAATGCGTAAAAGGAGAAGAAGACATGAGGAGAAAATAAGAGTTTACTCTTATTTTTTTTTACCAAGCCCAATTATAAGTCTGAACCGGTACAACAAGTCAGACCAAATCGGGCCAGCAGTTCAGAACCAGACCATCAGTGAATCGAACCGACCCTATGACCTGAATCGTCCAATTGACTCGAACCGGCTCAAACCCAAAATTGTTCTTATCAACTGAATATTTTTGGATCATTAAGAACCCTCAAAATCAATATGAAAATCCAAGGAATTCTTATTTTCAATTTCAAATCTCCATTCACAAAGAACCTAAACTTTAAATGCAAAAATTGAGAGAAAAAACAACTTATCCTCAAAGTTACTTCATAAAAGCACGCGAACAAGATTTTGGTATCCTAAATCATTAGATCACACCTTCCCTCATCTCACTCTCCCTCTTTGTTGCTCTTTGAGCGTGGGCGAATACGAGGAGAAAGATTTTCTACCCTTTTCCTTTTTAAAAAATAAATATTTAATATTTATATATATATAATAATAAATTAATTAATTAAATGAAATCTTTAAACCCCGATTAAAAATAAATCCGACCATTACCCAAATACTTACATGGAAAAAATTCCAAATATCTGACATTAATTTCTTGGATTTTTAACTATGTAGTAATTTTTCAAATTATGTAGTCTAATGTTAACAAATCATAACAATTTGAGTTAATGAACTCGAATAACACATAAAATTTACCTGGAAAATAATTAAAATAAAAACACCATGTTTTACAATATTAGTTAAGTATCGGATTTAGTCGACTCGAATGAGGATCATTATTTGATGTCCACTTTCGATTATTAGAGAATGTGTTTGTATATTTCATTAATAGAATAATAGGACGACTAACTATATCGTGTCATTGGATGTACATCTTTAAACGTAATCAGGGTTATTGTTTCAAGATGCAGTCATCAAGTATTGTTTTAATCCTTTATGGCAATGGCATTGTGTGTTTGAAGACTCATCGAGTATTGTTTTAATCCTTTATGGCAATGGCATTGTGTGTTTGAAAACTGTGAACGACTTTTTTTCATTGATGTTTTTATACACTTATAGTAGTGATTTATTTTATTATTTATAACAATATACCAAGATAGTGGTTAGAACTATTGCCAAGGTCACATTAAAATGTTATATCAGGTACATTATTCGTAACACAAACTACAATTTGATAATTATAGAATGTAGTCTTAAGCAAAATACATCAACCATACAAAACAAACCCCTACACCACCGGGGGTTTCTCCCAAGAACTATTGCCCAAGCTGCAACAACAAAAATATAAGAAGCTACAAAGGTCCACCAAAACCACGTCATTTCAAAGCTTGTTTCATTTTCAAGTTGTTCATCAGATGGCGTAGAGGGTGCAGAGCTTGTGCAATTCCTGTGGAGAAGTGGTCCGCATAGATACTCATTTCCTCTGTAGCTCCATTCATCAAAGGTGGAAAATTGGCCTCTGTTAGGAGTTGGACCAGATAAGTTGTTGTTCGAGACATTGAACATGGATATAGAGTTCAGGTGGACGATTTCAGACGGGATTTCACCGCTCAAATTGTTGGACGAAAGGTCTAAACTCTCAATTAATTTCATATTTGAAATGTGGCTTGGTATGGATCCCCATAGTTGATTATTGGACAAGCTTAGGCTGCGGAGTGCCTGTGAATATTCAATTTGAGTTGGAATTTGACCAGATAATTTGTTGTTCGACAAATCTAGTCCAGTCATGTAATTAAGGAGGTTGTTTTGGTAACAGCGCGATACCCCTTTCGTTGTGAATTTGACTTCATATTCTAGTATAGCTTCCATGAGTCCACCGCTAATGATAGGGAATTCTAGCTTGGAGTTCATATTGTAACTGGTGATAGAATTTCCCGGTGAAACGGAAAAGTTAAGTCCAAGATATAGACCAGAATCATTTGGACTGTCTGCAATCCAAAATGGCCTTTCAAACAAACATGAGGGAATGGAACCATTGAAATGGTTATGTGAAAGGTCCATGATCTTGATCTTTTCTAGTGTGCAGAGCTGCGTTGAGATTTCTCCCTCTAATTGCATTCCTGCCATGAGAAGTATCTGCATGTTCTTGAGTGAATAGATCCAATTGGGGAGAATGCGGTTAGAAAAATCATTGTAACTGAGATCAAGGGATACTAAGTTGGAGTTGTTTAGAAATCCATCGGGTATTGCTCCTGATAAGTTGTTCTCTCGGAGGGACAACGACTTCAATGAAGAATTACTTAAGCAAGAAGGTATAGAACCAGAGAACTTATTGCGAGAGATGTCTAAATAATAGAGCTTCATCTTGCATAGCTCCACTGGAATATCACCTTCTAAATAATTGTCTAAGACTTTTAGAACCATGAGATTTAGAAGACGTTTTATCCAACTCGGGAGTCGCCCAGAAATCATATTAGTGGAAATGTCAAAAATATATAATTCTGGCGTGTGTGTGCCCACTAGCACATCTTCTTCAATAGTTCCATTGAATTCGTTGTTATTCAAAAGTAGGAACCACAGAGAAGGGAGGTTTGTGAGGTTCAAAGACATCTTACCACCAAGGCGGTTGTTTGAAAGGTTTATGGCTCTTATTCCTCTGCTTCTTGCAAACAGATTTTTGGGAAGTTCGCCACTGAAGTTGTTGAAGGAAAAGTCTACATATTCAAGTACTTGCAGTTCTCCCAATGAAGAAGGAAGGTTGTCTTCAAATCTATTTCTTGATATATTAAAAACTCTGAGACTTGGCAGAAACAATCCTATCCCATCAGGAAGCTTACCATCAATATTATTGCTAGAAATGTCGAGATAGTCCAAAACATGCACAAAGTCGGGAAGGATAAAATTTCCCGAGAAGGAATTGCTCCTTAAAGATAGACTACTCAATTCTGAGTTATTCTGTAACAGCCAAGATGGAAATTTCCCTTCTAGCTTGTTGTGAGAAAGGTCAATGTTCCTTAAATCATATTGATGCAACAAGAAACTAGGAATAACAGAGTTAGATAGTCTGTTTAGGTTTAAACTTCTCAGCCGGAGAAACTTTAGCTGAAAAGAAGGAAACCATGTAGGAGTTTCGGTTTCCAACTGAAGATTATTGTCACGTGGGGATAAGTCGAGATACACAAGCTTTGAATTATAGGCCAAGGAGCTGAGAGAGAATGAACCTTCAAAGTAATTGTCTGCGAAGGATAAGTAGCGAAGATGAGAGAGGTTCCCAATGGTTGGTGGTATGTTTCCACTTAGCATGTTGTAGTCGAGATTGAGAAATTGAAGCTTAGTCATGTTGCCAACGCAATCAGGAAGAGAGCCTGTTATACTGTTACCTCCCAAATTCAATTCGATAATGTTGTTCATTTTGCAGACATCTGTTTCAGGTAAGGAATGTCAATAGCTTCAGCCATGTTCATATGATGTTCAAAAGTTAAAATATAACTTTTGGGAGTTCACCTTGAAGATTGATATTCAAAGAATTGCTACTGGCATCCAAATATTTCAAGCTTTTCATTTTCACAAAATCTGCAGATGAAATAAATTTAGAAATCAACATTAAAACATCTTCAAGGCAGTGTATGAGAGAGAGAGAGAGAGAGAGAGAGAGAGAGAGAGGAAACCTGCTTGGTGTAGCAAACCACGAATGTCGCAAGAGGATAAATCGAGTACCATCAATTCTTGGAAGGGAAGAAACAGAGAAATGTTCAAGATAGATCCTAAAGCTTCATCTTTTCTTAGTTCATAAAGAGAGAGTCTCTCAACTCGCCCAGTGCTTGCACTGCAACTGACGCCCACCCATTGGCAACAGTCACTACTCGTGTTTACACCATTCATCGGATAAAGAGCTAGCAACCCCACTCTTTCTTCCTCTACACACCCTTGAAATCCCTGCAACTGAGCCACAACCATGGCCGCCCAGATTAAGCGCACACCCAACATCTTACCCATTTTTAATTCACTGCTCACGATTTCTTTCATTTATAATCATACGGACATGGGTTCGCTCCCTCCTGTTGTTTCTTTCAACTGATCGTTTCCTAAAACTGGAAGGAATTTAGGTGGCGACGACTTAGTTGACTATGACGGTTCCGGAAGTTAAACAAAATATGTAACAATTATATTAAAAAGCAGCAGGCACCTGGAAGCAGATGAATTCATGCTCATTATCTAGGAGTAAACCACCCCTTACTGCACGGGACCTTTCTTTACCTTGCATTTCGGGCTTCAAACGTTGAGTCAAACGTTGAACTTCCGGATAAAAACAATGCTTGGAGACATTACTTGAGTCATAATCATTTATACCTAATATGCAACTAAGAATCTGTCAAAGTTGTTGATCAATGACTTTTACACCCGGAAAGCCCATTTTAGTGATCCATAAACAAAAAAGGACGGTTTTTGGACCTCTTTATGGTGTGATATTGTGAGCTCTTGCTAGTGATATGCTTCTGTCCAAAAATTGAATTTGAACGAGGTTTATCTACTCATCCAGCGCAGATGTGTATTGTTTCTATGCTACACTTATTAAGTATTTTTTGGCCAAGCCTTACGAATTAATGGGAAACCTCTATCATGCAAATGTATCTGCTCCGGGAGACTATGCCTCTGCCGATTGTCTACTTGATTCTGAGCAGGTGAGGGATAGTGAGCGTCCCACAAAGCTACGTCTTTCTTGTATTGTGAAATTCCAAATTTCATGACGGGCAACTCAATATTTGATTTTTAGGTTATCTGAAGAAAATTCTTGAAACATTTTGGCTTCCAGTAACTTTATGAATTTTTTGTGTAGTTGAATCCCATAAATTCCTTTAAATAATCAAATTTTCACAAGTGAATTTTTGAGTTTGAAATTTTTCTCGTTTAGGTTCGAAAAATTTTAATTAGATTTTAAATTTTTGATTAATAGGATTCAATTTTTTATTTAATATGTATAAATGTAATTTTATATTATATTGTTATATATTAAATAAATTAAATTAAATTTATTTTAAAATTTTATGTTTTATTTAAAAGAGTGAGCGATGTTTTCCTTTCTTCTAGATGTGCACGCAAGAGCAAGAGAGGTGAGATCCAAGCTCTTAGATTTTGCTATAACTCAAATTTTATACGGGCTGGATCGGTTATGTAGCACTCTGAGAACCCACATGTTCCCAGTGCGCTCGTTACGTTTATACAGAGACTTGACGTGAACTCACTTAATTTAATAGCACTTTCATTTTCAAATCATATTCAAAATAACATTTGTAAATAAAAAAATTTTTGACTCGATTCGAAAAAACTTTGCGCCCCGAATAGGAAATACGAAATCCTCTATATAAAATACGCAACAGAAAATACAATTTAAATTAGTTGTAAAAATAATACGACAACACTCGAAATTCTAGAAATTAGTCCAACACACGCCTCGTGCTACCCAACACAGTGCCGCACGCCCATGGTCCCGCGCCGTGCTCGTACACACTCGACATGGCGCCCTGCGCGCGCCCACTCAGCCTGCGAGCCGCGCGTCCACGTTCCCACTTCAGTGACCTGCGCGCACCCTCTCGGCACCGTGCGCGCCCACTCAACACTGTCGCGTCACGCGCACGCCCACAGCGCCGTGTGACCCACGCACCTTGCCTCCGTGCAACACGTTCGCACACACGCCATCACCCGACGCCGCACGACCCGTGCGCACTTGCAAGGCCGCGTGCCCCGCGTGCCTGCGGTCGCGCCACGCTCCCGCGCACACCGCCACTCCCTTCATGCCTCACCGCGCACACTCCGATTTATTCTGCACCCTCTCGATTCTCCGACCCTTCTCCCGAAAATTCTGTGCCTAAAAATTGGCTATTCCAAAATTTAAACTCAGAGCACAGTTCACCAGAAAACTATAAATATCTATCAATCAAACTATCCAGAGAATCTACATAACAAAAATCGAAGTTTAAAAACAACGAAATCCATCAACTATAAATGAAGAAATTCCACAGTATAGAGCAATGTCATACTATAACATATAAAAGTACGCACGTGTCTCCAAAACACCACAAACGCCCTATACAATCCTGTGCAACTGACGCCTATACGAACTTTTCTGACCACATAAATATCCCGACACCAAGTAACAACCCGAGGAATTCTCACCACCATCTACCATCTCCATGGGTCGGGTCATCCTAACAAGCCGTCGTTCGGTGCCTCGTTCGTGCGCCACCAACCGTACTACACCTCAGTACTAGGCTCTCGGGGCTCACCAACAACAATGTCTGCACCTACACCATAGACCACATACCATAAGCTTATCACGTACATTCTCTACACTCACACTCATGTTGTTACATCTGTGGCGCGTAGTGCAGCCGCACCAAGGTGAGAATGAACCTAGTGCCACCATACACCCTGACACGTCGTCACCGTTCCGGACTCCCTAGCAACAAGGCCCACAAGCTACATACACGCATCACCACATAGCAACCACATCAGGGTGAGGGTGTACCTCGCGCCACGCTACACCCTGACACGTCGCACCGTCCCAGCCTCCCGAGCAATGGGGCCACAATTGCCACACAATCATATTTCGCGACAGCCTAGCCGGCCCACTTCTCGAGCGCAATCCGCGACTGGTGTTACACCGGCCCACACACTAGTAGGATTCGCGGTACCATTGTCCATCATCCTCACCGCCGACACATACACGCCGCGTGACGGCCCAACAGGCCCACTGCTCGAGCAAAATCCGCTGTTGGTTACGCACCGGCACACACACTTGCAACATCCGTGGTACCACCGCCACGAGTCTCATCATCATCTACTCAAAACATGCTCAAAACTATTTTCGATCACTTTTTAAAACATGATACATGTCAAACAATACGCACGCACATCATAATCAAACAACATAAATCCTAATGTTCTACGGTGCAGGTCTACCTGGGCAAAACACATGCATGTACTACTTACCTGGCGTTCTAAGCTTACTCGACGTACAGCTTGCCAAAACGCCTCAATCTAAAACATGAAAAATCGCCCATCAATCTTCGCATCAAAATTCACTAAATGCGCTAACTAAATCCATGAAATTTCAATTAAAACGGGTCACTAGTTCGATTTGACCGAAAACCCACTTAAATTTTGGATGCGCATAACTTTTGCGTCCGTTATCGAAATCGAGCGATTCAATAGCCTACACGCTCCTCTAGGTACTTATTTCAACATATTAAGACGGATTTTAAAACGGTAAGCCACAACTAGGTGAAAAACACCAAAAACCGAATCTGCTCTTCATTAAAAAATTTCACATTTTCGATTTTTCAACAAAACTCACTCAAATCTCGTTTTACGCACTAAAATCCTCCACCCTAACATAATATGTCATGAATCCATTAAAAAAGCTCCCTAATACGACTTAGCCAAAAGTCCGACATGAACTTCCGACGCGCATAACTTTTGCGTCGGGTATCGAAATCGAACGATAACAGCGGTCAGACGTTACAATAACAACCTAATTTAACCCACTAAAACAGAATTTAAAACGAATAACCGAAGTTAGGCCGAAGCGGCAAAAAATAGAACCTGTTTTTCACCAAAAAGAAACCGAATTTTGACATCAAGCTAATTCCCACCAATTTCTCCATCAATCTATCACATTCTAATCTACTAAGTATAACCTAGCACAATTTGAAGCTCACATCAACCCTCCACTTGGTTGCCAGAACAGAACAGAACAGCAAAAGAGGGAGAGACTTACCAAGGGAGTCGTTCTGCACCCGGACGGGAGGAGAATAGGAAGAAGAATGCAAGCAGAGCGCTCGGTTGGCGGCAACAAAGCTAAACGGAGGCTCTCCATCGCGGTCGTTGGTAGAAAGCGCTCGGGCTATCTCTTCGGGAGTTTGAGCTGCTGAAAACGAATGACTTTGATTCGTCGGAGAAGCAACACTCGCCTGCAGTTTCCCTCTCACACTCACGCTCGTCGGCTGCTGATCGAAGCCCAAATTCTAGCTCTCGATCGCCCTTCGCTCTCGGATGCTCAGCAAAGAACAGAACACTGAATAGCTTCCTTGCGAAGCCGTTCAGTTGTTTTATTTATTTTTTTAAATTAAATCAATAAATCAAATTACTAAATCCCCCTTACGTACTACAACCGTCTGAAACTTCGTTAAATTCGCATTTTTTCGACTTTAAAACTTGAAATTTCTTCCACGAATTAAATTACAAGTCTCAAAAAATAAATTTTCCACTAAAATCTTTCCGAAAACTCTAACCGAGACTTAATTTAAATTTCAAAAATTAAATATAATATTCAAAATTTCTCGGGTTATTACATCCCCTCACCTTATAAGAATTTTTTCCCAAAATTTACGTACCGAATATTTCAGGATACTGTTGCTCCATGTCCTGTCGCCGCTCCCAGGTGGTCTCCTCCATGCCATGATTGCGCCACAATACCTTCACCAAAGGGATCTACTTGTTGCGCATTACTTTCACAGCAGACCCCAAGATCCTCACTGGCTTCTCCTCGTAGGACAGCATCAGCTGGATCTCTATATTCTGCTGTGGCACTAGGTGAGAAGGATCGCGCATACACTTTCTTAGCATCGAGACATGGAAAATATCATGAATGGCATCCATCGACGAAGGCAACTGGAGCTGGTACGCAGTTCTCCCAATGCTCTTGACAATCGGGAATGGCCCCACAAACTGAGGGTTGAGCTTTTCTCGCTTTTCGAACCTAAACACTCCCTTAAACGGCGAGATCTTCAGAAATACCTCGTCGCCTTCACTAAACTCCAACTCTCGACGCCTGTTATCTGCATAACTCTTTTGTCGACTCTGAGCCGCTTCAATACTCTTCGTATCACGGCGATCTTGTTGACATTATACTGTAAAATCTCGGGACCTATCAATCGGGCCTCCCCAACCTCATCCCAATACAATGGCGACCTGCACTTCCTCCCGTAGAGAGCCTCGTACGGTGTCATACCAATGGTGGACTGGTAGATATTATTATATGAGAACTCGACTAACGGTAAGAACTTACTCCAAGCTGCCTGAAACTCCAACATACAGGCACTGAGCATATTCTCAAGAATCTGTATAGTTCGCTCTGACTGCCCATCGATCTGAAGATTAAAGGTCGTACTAAAATCTAACCTAGTGCTCATGGCCTTATGCAGACTCCTCCAAAACTTGGACGCGAATCTAGTGCCTTGGTCTAAAACAATCGACACCGAAATCCCATGAAGTCTGACTATCTTCTGAATATATAACTGGGCAAACTGATCCATGGTATAAGTCATCATCACATGCAAAAAGTGAGATGACCGTCAATCTGTCTACAGTCACCCAGATAGCATCGTGGCTCTTGGTAGTCCTCGGCAGTCCGACCACAAAATCCATAGTAATCCACTCCCACTTCCACTCCGGTATTGGCAATGGTTGGAGCATCCCAGATGATCGTTGATGTTCCGTCTTCACCCGCTGGTAGACTACACAGGTCTCAACATACTCGGCCACTGCTCGCTTCATGTTAGGCCAACAATAGTGCTGTTTCAAATCCATGTACATTTTAGGGCTTCCGGGATGCATAGAGAAAGAAGATGAATGAGCCTCTGATAAAATCTCATTCCTTAGTTCTTAAACCTTCAGGACGCACCACCTATCCCGAAATTTCAGAATTTCATCCTATGAATAGCTGAGCTCAGAATTAGGACTAGCCTCCATACTCGCTTTTAGCTCACTACACTCTGAGTCAGCCGCCTGTCCCTGCCTAATACTGTCCAGAATAGTCGGCCTCAACGACAAGGCCGAAAGGGTGGCTGCAGTGTTAGAAACTACCTCCAGGCTCAAATTTTGCATCTCCGTCATCAATTCAACAGGTACTGTCGAAGTCATGGCATAAGTCGAAGCTGTCACTCGGTTTAAGGCGTCGGCCACCATATTCGCCTTTCCTGGATGGTACTTGATCTCCACATCGTAATCTTTGACTAATTCGAGTCATCTACTCTGTCTCAAATTCAGCTCCTTCTGCGTAAAAATGTACCTCAAGTTATGGTGGTATGAGAAAATCTCGCACTGCTGCCCATATAAATAATGTCTCCAAATCTTGAGTACGAAAACAACTGCTGCCAGCTCCAAATCGTGACTGGGATAATTCTGCTTATAAGTCTTCAACTGCCTGGAGGCATAGGCAATAACTCTCTCACTCTGCATCAAAACACACCCGAAACCAATTCTGGAGGCATCGTAATAAATGCAGAACTTCTCCCCCTCCACCGACAATGTCAACACCGGAGCTACCATCAACTTCTGCTTCAGTGTCTGAAAACTGTCTTCACACTTGTCAGTTCATTCGTACTTTACACTCTTTCTGGTCAGTCGGGTCAAAGGAGCTGAAATCTTAGAGAACCCTTCAATGAACCTCCGATAATATCCAGCTAACCCCAGAAAACTGCGTATCTCACTAGCACTGGTCGGTCGCGGCCACTCCTTTACAGCCTAAACTTTCACCAGATCAACTGAAATGCCTTCAGAGGAAATAAGGTGTCCCAAGAAGTGGATCCTGTCCAGCCAAAACTCTCACTAAGAGAACTTAGCATACAATTGATGCTGGCTCAGAATAGTCAATACGGTCCTCCAGTGCTCTCTGTGCTCCTCTTCACTTCGCAAATAAATCATGATGTCGTCGATAAACACGATCACAAACTTGTCCAGCTACTCATTGAACACTCGGTGCATCAGATCCATAAACGCTACAGGGGCGTTGGTCAGCCCGAAGAACATAACTAGGAACTCAAAATGTCTGTACCTCGTCCTGAAGCCATCTTCGGTACATTCTCTCCCTTTACCTTCAACTGATGATAGCCTGACCTCAAATCGATCTTAGAAAACACCCCAACACCCTGTAGCTGATCAAACAAATTGTCAATCCTTGGTAATGGATACCTGTTCTTCACCATCAACTTATTCAGCTCCCGATAGTCGATACACATACGTAGAGATCCGTCCTTTTTCATGACGAACAGCACGGGGGCGCTCCAAGGTGAAAAACTAGGGTGTATGAAACCATTATCCGTCAATTCCTCCAACTGAGCTTTCAGCTCCTTGAGTTTGGTAGGTGCTAACCTGTACGGGTTCTTGCACACTGGCTCGGCACCTGGGAAAACATCTATTTCGAACTTGATCTCCCTGTCAAGGGGCATCCCTAACAAATCATCTTGAAACACCTCCGGAAACTCTTGCACAACCGGGATATCCTGTAACCGAGTATCATCCTGTGGCTGTGCATCCCCGACACTCGCCAGAAATCCCTGACAACTCCCATACAACAACTGCGGCGTCTGCCGAGAAAATATAGCGAAAACTCTGGCAATACCCTTACCTGCTCTGAAGGTGTAGTTTTCCATGCCTGGGGGCCGGAAATGAACCTCTCTAGTTCTACAGTCATGGCATGATTTCTGAACAAACAATACATTCCCAAGATTACCTTATAACCGCTCATATGGAGTATGACTAGCTCGACATACATCTATTTTTTTCCCATTGTCACCACATTGCCCCGCACCACCTGTTCTGAATACAGGTGTTCCCCCGACGGCAAGGTCACATCGTAATGCTGCCCAGCTGAACTGAACTCCAAATTTGCGATGACAACAAAACTCGTCGACACAAACGAGTGTATAGCACCCATATCAATCAAGATATAAGCTGCCACACCAGAAACAAAAATATTACCTGCAACCACTGATGGCTTGGCAGCATCATCTGGCTCAAAAAGGGCAAATACCCTCGGTGTAACTCTTGTTGACATCTTGCTTGCAGCCGGGCATCTATTGGCAAAGTGTCCCACCTCATTGCAGTTGAAGCAACGGTTCTGACGCGGCTTCTCGAACTCTCTAGACATGTGGCCCACCTTGCCACAGTTATAACACCGCACCAGTCCCACTCTGCACTCGCCAGGGTGACTCCTCTGACACTTCGGGCACACCAGATAGTGTCCCAACCCCTGTGGCCCCTTGTTGCTTCTTTAGCTGCTGGAACTATCACTAGGCCTCTTCAAGCCTTTCTGCATGGACGCCCCCTCCCCACTCAACTGTGGCAGTGACTCCTGAATGATCTCCGAGGCTGCTCCTTAGGTACCTCTCTGTAACTAGAAAGATTCGCCTGAGCCTCCGCAATATCCAGGGATCCTTCGCCTGAGCCTCCCCCGTGAGATCATCAGTGACAGGGATCCGAGATTCACGGGCAAATTTTGGACAACATTGTTCAAATTACTGGGGACGGAGCTCAAATTTTCTACAGCAAATCACCCTCAAACCGACGGACAAACGGAGCGCATTAATACATTACTCGAGGAGTACTTGCGGCATTTCGTGTCGGCTACCCAAAGGAATTGGTTGGAGCTATTGGATGCTGCCCAATTTTCTTACAACATACACAAGTCCTCATCGACCGAGATGAGCCCAGCGGAGCTAACACTCGGATTTCAGCCGGCCACACCACTAGAGATCACAAAAGTTGGGGAGGAGCGGGGCTCTTGCCCGACTGCGTATCAATATGGCATGGACCGAAAAGAGCTTATTGATCAAGCCCGAGATAGCTTGGCTAAGGCACAACGTCGGATGAAGAAGTATGCTGATGGGAGGAGGAGGATGCTAGAGTTCAAGGAAGGGGACAAGGTTCTCTTAAAACTCACTCCACAACTTTGGAGGAAAGTCAAGGATCGGGGATTCCACAAAGGACTTCTTCCAAGATATGAGGGACCATTTGAGGTTACCAAGAGAGTTGGATCGGTAGCCTACCGATTGCAACTTCCGGAGAGGCTCAAGCTCTACCCGACCTTCCATGTAAGTTTTCTCAAACCTTACCATCAGGGGGATCGGCTACAAGTGCAAAGGGCACCACCCGGGGTGCGGGTGGAATTCTCCAAGAAGATCGCTAAAATCCTTGACCACCGAACCATGCGGGGCAGCAAGGAGGATGAACAGCGGGAGTTCTTAGTGCAATGGGAAGATGAAGAGGAGGCCACATGGGAGAGGGACATCAACCTATGGCAATTCGAGGAGCAAGTCACCGATTACCTGGCTTGGGTGTCGACGAGGCCGTCGACTTCATTTGGTGGGGGTGGATTGTCACACCCTTCTTCCCACAATGCATGAAGGCAAGGGCCAAGTGGCCCAAAGGAGGGGAGGAGCTGGGCTACTCCTCGGGCGCGCGGCAGCATGAGGCACGCGGCCCGCAATGGGCGCGCGGCAGATGGGCGCGTGGCCCACGATGACGCACAAGGTGCGCCGGCCATGAGGCAAACATGGGCCAAAGAGCAGATCCGTGAAGCTATGCAAGTAAGTGCTAAATTGGCTAAGTGTTGGGCATGACATTTACTGAGCAGGCAGTTACAAGCACGCGGCGCGCAGCTGGCGCACGTGGTGCGCGCAGCCGGGGCGTTACGCTCCAGCAGGGCGCTGCAGTTATGGGCGCGCGCAGTTGGCGCACACGGAGCGCACACGGACTGGACACGGCTTGGGGATAGCCGTTGGGGCGTTACGGCAGGTGACATAGCCGTTGGCGCGCGGACATAGCCATTGGTGAGGCGTTACACCTCGGCAGATAGCCGTTGGCGCGGAGCGTTACAAGCGCGCGCGGTACGCGGCAGGCACGCGAGACGGACACGGCGTGCCAGATGGGCGCTGGCGCTGGGCGCTGGGCGCGGGATGCTACCTTCAGATGGGGCGCACTGGGCAGGCTGGCGACCGAGCCCTGGCGCACGCGGCATGCATTGATGGCGCGCACGCGGCGAGCATTCATGGCGCGCGGCGGGCATCAATGCTGCGCGCAGCAGGCGCGCGGCGGGCATTCATGGTGCGCGCGGCCAGCATTGAAGATAGGCATCCGATGGGCATTTAGTGTCCAATTTAAGACATGGCTCGGCCATGAGTTGTATATAAGCCTCTTGAGACACCAAGCCAAAGGTATCCGATAAAAGAGTTTCTAAGGCAAGTTGTGGTGATCCGTGAGCGAGTGTTCCTAGTCTTTTGTATTCGGAATAGCAAAGAAGGTTGGGAGGTTTTGCTCCCGTAAATACTTGTGTTAGTTCTACTCAATTCCGCAAAGCACCAACAAGAAGGAAGGCTGGTCGAGTCGAGGACCCGGCGCCGCACATCCCGAAGGCAAAAATTCTTGGTGCGAATTTGGGGGTGTGACAGCTAGCATCCTTGGTCAGATACAATGCCACACTAGACACCTTGCACTGATCCTCCCTCCATGCTCCGTATCCACTGCTCAGCATTGAAAGCATCCAGAGATAACCCGTCAAAAGTCGGGGGTCTAAGTCTGTGCAGCCTATCACCCCCTCTGTCAGACGAACCCTAGGCACTAGACTGGCACTGGTCGTCTCTGCTCATAAATCTCTACAGCTGCTGAGACTGGCGGTGCACTATCATATTAAGCTGCCGTACAGTATCATCCATATCGCCCACAACTCTATGTGTCTCCCGTCGTGGTCGACCTCTGCCTCTAGTCTCTACAGACATTTTCTACCTTTAAAATATACAAAACCCACATTACTCTTAAAATAAAATTAAATATAAACACTTACAGTTGGTAGAGTGCTCCCGTGCAGCGGCTGACGGTGTTAGGTAATCTTCTTAACAACGTCGACCTCGTGGCTCTGATACCATAACTGTAGCGCCCCGATAACCCACACGTTCCCGGTGCGTTCACTACGTCTACACACTATGACATACAGATACTTGACGCGAAGTCACTTAATTTAATACCACTTTATTTTTCAAATCATATTCAAAACAACATTTATAAGTATAAAAATTTTCCACTCGATTCGAAAACAACTCGCGCCCCAAAAAGAGAAAACGAAATCCTCAATATAAAATAAGCAACGAAAAAAAAAATTTAACATAGTTTTAAAAATAATACAACAAAACTCGAAATTTTAAAAAGAAGTCCAACACACGCCTCGCGCTACCCAATACAGTGCCGCGCGTCCGAATAGCAGCTCTGCGTGCCCGAGTAGCAGCGCCGCAGGCCCATAGTCCGGCGTTGCGCACCGCACGCGTACACACTCGACCTGGCACCGCGCGCCCCACGCGCGTCCACTCGCCTTGTGAGCCGCGTACCCCGCGCGGCCACTCCCCACTTCGGCGCTCCGCGTGCACCCTCTTAGCGCCGCATGCATCCACTCGACACCGCCGCGTGCCTCACGCACCCTGCCTCCGTGCAGCACGTCCGCACTCACGCCCTCACCCAATATCACATGACCCGTGCGTACTCGCAGGGTCGCGTGCCCAGCGTGCCTGCGGTTGCGCCATGCTCCCGCACACACTGCCACTCCCTTCGCACCTCACCGCGCACATCCCGATATATTCCGTACACTCTCGATTATCCGACTCTTCTCCCGAAAATTCGACAGAGTAACGCCTAAAAACTGGCTATCCCAAAATTTAAACCCTGCACACAGTTCACCAGAAAACTAGAAATATCCATACATCAAACTATCCAGACAATTTCCATAACAAAAATCGAAGTTTAAAGATAACGAAATCCATCAAGTACAAATGAAGAAATTCCACATTATAAAGCAATGTCATACTCTAACATATAAAAGTATGCACGTGTCTCCAAAACACCACAATCGCTATATACAATCCTATACAACCGACGCCTATACGAATTCATTTAACCACATAAATATCCCGACACAAAGCAACAACCGGAGTAATCTCACCACCACCTACCAGGGTGAGAGTGTACCTCGCGCCACGCTACACCCTGACATGTCGCCCCCGTCCCAGCCTCCCCAGCAACGGGGCCATAGTTTCCACACACATATTTCGCGACAGCCCAGCCGGCCCACTACTCGAGCGAAATTCGCGACTGGTATTGCAACGGCCCACACACTAGCAGGATCCGCAGTACCATTGTACATCATCCTCACCGCTGACATATACACGCTGCGTGACGGCCTAGCCGACCCACTCATCGAGCGAAATTCGCGATTGGTTACGCACCAGCCCACACAGTAGCAAGATCCGCGGTACCACCACCACGCGTCTTATCACCATCTATTCAAAACATTCTCAAAACTATTTTTGTTCACTTTTTAAAACATGATTCATGTCAAACAATACGCACGCACATCACAATTAAACAACATAAATCCTAATTTTCCACGGTGTATGTCCACTTGGCCAAAACACATGCATGCACTACTTAACTGTCGTACTAAGCATACTCAACGCACAGCTTGCCAAAACGCCTCAACCTAAAATATGAAAAATCGCCCATCAATTTTTGCATCAAAATTCACTAAATACTTTAAGAATCACATCTTTCAACTAAATCCATGAAATTTCAACTAAAACGGTTCACTAGTTTGGTTCGGTTGAAAACCAGCTTAAACTTCAGATACGAATAACTTTTTCGTCCGTCATCGAAATCGAGCGATTCAATATGCTACACGCTGCTCTAGGAACTTATTTCAACATACTAAAACGGATTTTAAATGGTAAGCCGCAGCTAGGTAAAAAAGACCAAAAACCGAATCTGCCCTTCACTCAAAAATTGCACATTTTCGGTTTTTCAACAAAACTCACTCAAAACTCGTATTAAGCACTAAAATCCTCCACACTAACATCATATGTCACAAATCCATTAAAAACACTCCCTAATCCGACTCGGCCAAAAGTCCGACATAAACTTCCTACGAGCATAACTTTTACGTCTGGCATCGAAATCGAACGGTTACAGCGGCCAAACGTTCCACTAACAACCTAATTTAACTCACTAAAACAAAATTTAAAACAAATAACCGAAGTTAGGCTGAATCAGTCAAAAACACAACCTGTTTTTCACCAAAAAGAAACTGAATTTTGACATCAAGCTGATTCCCACCAATTTCTCCATCAATCTATCACATTCTAATCTACTAAGTATAATCTAGCACAATTCGAAGCTCACATCAACTCTACATTCGGTTGTCAGAACAGAACGCAACAGTAGAAGAGGGAGAGACTTACTGAGGGAGTCGTTCTGCACCCGGACGGGAGGAGAAGAGGAAGAAGAATGAAAGCAGAGCGCTCAGTTGCCGGCAACAGAGCTGAACGGAGACTCTCCCTCGCGGTCGTCGGCAGAAAGTGCTCGGGCTCTCTCTTCGGGAGTTGGAGCTACTGAAAATGAATAACTTAGATTCGTCGAAAAAGCAACACTCGTCTACAGTTTTCCTGTCACACTCACGCTCGTCGGCCGCCGATCGAAGCCCAAATTCCAGCTCTTGATCGCCCTTCGCTCTCGGATGCTCGGCAAAGAACAGAACACTGAAGGGCTTCCTCACGAAGCCGTTCAGTTGTTTTATTTATTTTTTAAATTAAATCAATAAATCAAATTACTAAATCCCACTCACGCACTATAACCGTCTGAAATTTCGTTAAATTCGTATTCTACCGACTTTAAAATTTAAAATTTCTTCTATGAATTAAATTACAAGTCTCAAAAAATAAATTTTCTGCTAAAACCTTTCCGAAAACTCTAAATGAGACTTAATTTAAATTTCGCAAATTAAATCTAATATTCGAAATTTCTCGGGTTATTACAGGTTAGGTCCATATTGGGAATTTCATTAAATTTTTGTTTTATCTATAAATTCATGTAAGATATAGTCGCAAAACTCGCAGTTGTATTTCGATATTTATAGTAGATTAGTTCTTATGCCCATGATTTATTTTTTTTTTCGAAAGAATTTTTTTACTTAAATCTTGGTGTTCTTGCATATTTTGTTTTTCTGGTTATCATTTGATGTCTAATAACTATTATCAGAGCCTGGTTAGGAGACAAAATATAGAATTCGGGTTTCGAAGTTTGTCAAAACATCAATTCTCTCATGTCGTTTCTTCTAGAACTAGGTAATTCGTAATTTTTTTAGAAAATTATAGTTTTTGGAAAAAGAAAAGGAAATTAAAAAAAAAAAATCCTTTTTCCATTGTTATGTTCTTTTGCCGTGAAGAACAGAGAAGGAAAAAGAGGAATTTTGTGTGCTAGTTATCTTCTTCAGCTCAACGAAAAGAAAAACAATAGAAAACCCTAGCTGTCGACACTGAAGAGAAACAGGAGGGAAGGAGATGTGTTGCCGCTATCCAACGAAGAAGAAGAAACCATCGCAGGGTCGACGAACCACCGAGAATCAGCACAGACGACGCTCAGTCAGCCGTCGTCGTTCTGTCACGCTATGCCTCCACTCAAAAATCGCCGCCTTCCGTGAAGAGAGTGACAATCGCCGCCGTGCGCAAAGAAAAAACAGACAGGGAGAATCCTAGTTGCCAGTCACACCTTCAAACCAAAGTCGGGCATTCAAAGAAATTCCAGTGATCGGAGTATCCTTAGCGGTTCTTCTCTCTTCACTGTTCAGCAACGACGACAGACGAAATATAAGACGAAACAATCTCCAGGACCACTCCAATCATTAGAAACTCCAACTCAAATTGGTGAAGATTAAACTATAGATTTTATTAATGATCTTTTACTTTCAAGAGGACATCCGGCTATCCTGGCGGTCGTTGATAGGCTATCAAAATTAGCTCATTTTTTGGCCCTGCCTACTTCTTACTTAGCTACTAAAGTTGTTGAAGGTTTTGCTTAGAATATTTGTAAGTTGCAATGATTTACCAAAAACAATCGTAAGTGATCGGGACCCCATCTTTGCGAGTACGTTCAGGAAAGACTTATTAAGATTGAATGGCAGCAACTTAATGTATTGTAGTTCATCTCGCCTACAAATTTATGGACAAACAGACGCTGCGACTCAACCTCTTGAGGAGTATTATACTAACAAGCATCGAAGAGAGCGTCAACCATACAAACATTTATCTATTAAGGGTTAACCATATTAGAAGCTTAGTAAATGTTTTTTATGGGCCATTTCATGTGTTCTTGCTGCATCCATTCAAAGAAGATTCAACTCTACATTTTTTACTCCATTGCCTAGAGAAATGGTTTATGATCATCCTTTAATTGACCAACCAGTCATTTTAGATACACGATGGATTCAATTTAAAGACACTTGGAAGCTGTAGCTTTTAATTCAACGATCGAGCTTAGCATTAGAAGAAGAACTCCATGAAACTTTTCTGACTTTTAACTGTAGGGTCCCTCCTTTAATGATGAGGGACCTACGGGAAATAAATAGAGACTTTAAAGGTCTCCATTTGCTGCAAAGGAAGATGTCTTCCTTTGTAGCCGCCCACCTTCCTTTAAGGAAGGTGGCTCCATTTGCGGAAAAAATGGAGGGCGTCTGCCCTTCATTTATTGCAAAGTAAGATTTTTTCTTCCTCTGTAGGCGTTGAAGCCTGTATAAAAGGAGGTTTCATCGCTGCTTCTCTGCATCCGAAAGAAGAGATTTCTTCTGAGTAAGAGGGAGAGGAAAAATAGTGAGAATTTTTGAAGAGAGAGAAAAGAAAGAGCGAGAGAAAAATAGATATGGTGCTTTTGTGCACATTGAGAGTTTTAAAAGTGGTGATTTCTCTTAGTGAATATTTTTTCTAGATTATTCGATATCTAGAAAAATATTGTAAATCCTATTTTTCATATTGAGATCTTTCTGGACTCGGTCCCAATAGTTTTTTCTCGATTTGGGTTTCCACGTAAAATTCTTGATGTCATTGTTTGCTATTATTTCTCTTATTTCTTGGCTGTTATAATCTTACAGTGTAGGAAAATATTCTTGGTATTTTTCGGATCGCATCTGCTATCGTTTCTCGTACCGCTTGTGGTGATATCGTTTTTGTTCCCACGGGATTTCGTCGGTATTTTTTACCAACAAGTGGTATCAGAGTGAGGTTTTAGTTCTTGTGCTATGTTCAAATCATGGAGAGTAACCCAACCAGGATGGTCACGTTGAACGGACCAAACTATCACGTGTGGAAAGGAAAGATGGAGAATCTTCTATATGTTAAATACTATTATTTGCCCGTGTTCGCTGCTGCGAAGCCAACGGATAAATCTGACGTCGAATGAGAATTGTGTCATCGTCAAGTGTGTGGTTACATTCGACAGTGGGTAGATAATAACGTGCTCAATCATGTCAGTGAGAAAAAGAAGACTCATAGATTATGGAAAAAGCTTGAGGAGTTATATGCTCGGAAGACCGGTAACAACAAATTATTTTTGATCAAACAACTTCTAGGGTTGAAGTACCAAAATGGAAAAGCAATGACCGATCACTTAAATACGTTCCAGGGAATTATCAATCAGTTAGGTGAGATGAAAATCAATTTTGATGAATAGGTTCAGAGATTGATGCTTTTGGGAACGTTACCGGACTCGTGGGAGACATTCAGAATGTCATTGTCAAATTCTGCCCCGGATGGTATTTTGGCTATGGATGTAGTCAAAAGTATTATTCTGAATGAGTAGATGAGAAGAAAGTCAACGGCTTGTTATTCAGAGTCAGACGTCTTATTCACCGAAAACAGAGCGAGCAGTCAAAGCAAAAAGTCCAGGCAACAGAAATCGAATTCAAAGCAAGTCGAGAAGAAAATCTGAATGGCAAGGGAAAAGAAATGAAGACCGAAGATGGTGAAACAGGCGAGAAGGTAGCTACAACCACCGAAGAGTTCTTTATAGTGTACGATGGAGACGTCGTCAATCTCGCCTCCCAAGATACGAGTTGGGTGATCGATAGTGGCGCTTCAATACATGCTACTTCGCAGAAGGATTTCTTCACGTCTTACACTTCTGGTGACCTTGGAATTGTAAGGATGGGAAACGATGACGTTGCTAAAGCCATTGGTATGGGAGACGTGCACTTGGAGACCGACAATGGCAACACTTTGTTTTTGAAAGGTGTGAAGCACATCCCTAACATTCGCATGAATTTGATTTTGACTGTAAAGCTTGACGACAAAGGGTTTTGCAACACCTTTCGTGATGGAAAATGGAGACTCACCAAAAGCTCATTGATTGTGGCGAAAGGAGAAAAATGCTCCTCTTTGTATGTGATGCATGCAAAGATCGCGAATTCCATAGTCCATATGGTGGACCATGAAGACGCAGTAGATCTTTGACACAACCGGCTTATCCATATGAGCGAGAAGGGCTTGATGATCCTAGCCAAGAAGAACCTATTATCAGGTATAAAAAGAGGCTCTCTAAAGTAGTGCGCTCATTATTTGGCAGGCAAGCAGACTCGAGTTGCCTTTAAAAGAGCTTCTCACTCGCAAAAACCGAGTATACTCGACATGGTGTACTCTGATGTGTGTAGTCCAATGAAGACAAGAACACTTGGTGGTGCAGTGTACTTTGTGACTTTCATCGATGATCACTCAACGAAGATTTGGGTGTATATGTTGAAGACAAAAGATCAAGTGCTTGACGTTTTCTAACAGTTTCATGCTCGTGTGGAAAGAGAAATAGGTGTGAAGCTCAAGTGCATTTGGACAGATAATGTGGGTGAGTACTGTGGTCCTTTTGATGAGTATTACCGAGAGCAGGGTATACGACATCAAAAGACACCTCCGAAGACTCCTCAATTGAACGGTTTAGATGATAGAATGAACAAGACACTCGTTGAAAGAAAGAGATGTTTGCTCTCACAGTCACAGTTGCCGAGATCCTTTTGGGGTGAATCCTTAAGTGCAGTGGTTCATGTTTTGAATCTCACCCCGAGTGTTCCGTTGGATTTCAAAGTACCAGATAAAATGTGATCAGGAAAAGAAGTTTCTTATAATCATCTGCGCATATTTGGGTGCAAAGTCTTAGTTCACATTCCAAAAGACAAGCGATCGAAGCTCGATGTGAAGACGAGGTCGTGTGTGTTCATCGGTTATGGTCTTGATGAGTTTGGCTACAGGTTCTACGATCCGGTGCAGGAAAAGCTAGTCAGAAGCAGAGATGCAGTGTTCGTAGAAGACCAAGTCATCAAAGACATCGGTAAGGCAGAAATCATAGAAAAGTGCAATGATGATCTGATTGATTTAGATCAAATCTCTACGCCTGCAGAGCATTTCGATCAAGGGGGAGCAGAACCAAAGCATGATACCAGTCCCGCAAATGGCAAAGTCCCCACAACTGATAATTTTAAGCCAACTGAGCAAGTCAAAGAAGTGGTTCAACAATTCCCAAAAGAACCTCCTTTGTGAAGATCACCAGAGAGCGGCGTCCTTCGACAATATACACTTCAAATGAGTATATGATGCTCACAGATGCTGGAGAACCAGAAACTTACCAAGAGGCAACTTCTGCTAATAAGAAAAAAGAGTGGTTAAAATCCATGGAAGAAGAAATGCAATCTATTCATGACAACCACACTTATGACTTGGTAAAGTTACCACAAGGCAAGAAAGCTCTCAAGAATAGATGGATCTACAAGTTGAAGACTGAAAATGTTAGATCACAACCAAGATACAAGACTCGATTAGTTGTGAAGAGGTACGGTCAAAGAAAGGAATCGGCTTTGAAGAAATATTCTCACCGGTCGTGAAGATGTCCTCGATTCGAGTTGCTCTTGGTTTAGCTGCTCGTTTGAATTTGAAGATTGAGTAACTTGATGTGAAAACTGCTTTTCTTCATGGTAACTTGGAGGAAGAAATTTACATGGAGCAGCCCGAGGGATTCGAAGTCAGAGGGAAAGAACAACTTGTGTGCAAGTTGACGAAGAACTTATATGGTCTCAAAGAAGCTCCACGACAGTGGTACAAGACGTTTGCCTCTTTCATGGTGACTCAAGGGTATAGTCAAACATCGTCACACCATTGTATGTTCATCAAGAGGTATTCCGATGATGATTTCGTGATTCGCCTCTTATATGTTGACGATATGTTAATAATTGGCCGTGACACTAGTAAGATTGCTAAGTTGAAGGGAGAGTTGAGCATGTCTTTTGCTATGAAAGACTTAGGTGTGGCAAAGAAGATACTTGGTATGAAGATCTCTCATGATAGAAAGAATGAGAAACTGTGGTTGTCTCAGGAATACTACATTGAGAAGATACTTGAAACGTTTAACATGAGCAAGGCCAAAACTGTGTGCTCTCAACTTGTAGGTCACTTCAATCTCAATTCGGAGCAATGTCCTACAAGTAAGAAAGACAAGGCAGACATGAGTCGAGTTCCTTATGCGTCTGCAGTTGACAGTCTGATGTACGTCATGATTTGCACTTGACCCGATATTGGTTATTCAGTTGTAGTAGTCAGCCGATTTCTCTTCAATCCTGGCAAAGAACACTGGAAAACAGTAAAGTGGATATTCAGATATCTCAAAAGCACTCCAGGTTATGTTTGTGTTTTGGTAACACTGATCCTACGATAGTTGGATATACCGATTCCGATATGGCCGGTGACATTGATTCTAGGAAGTCCGTTTCAGGATTCTTGATGATCTTTTCAGGGGCAGCTGTGTCTTGGCAATCAAAGTTGCAAGAGTGCGTTGTGCTATCCACCACAGAAGTTGAGTACATTGCGATTACTGAGGGTTGCAAGGAGGCTTTGTAGATGAGGAGATTCCATGAGGAATTAGGTTTACACGAAGAGAAGTACATTATGTACAGCGATAGCTAGAGCGTTATTCTCCTATTCAAGAATTCGTCATTTCATTCAAGGTCCAAGCATATTAATATGAGGTATCATTGGGTTCGAGATTTGCTCGAGACAAAATAGTTGCACTTGGAAAAAGTGCACACCAGTGAAAATGGTTCAGATATGCTAACGAAGGTTTTGCCAAAAGAGAAGTTCGAATCTTGTCGACAAAGAGCGGGTTTGTTGGAGATATCTCATCATAAGTCAGGAGGGAGAGATTTGTAGGGTCCCTCCTTAAATGATGAGGGACCCACGGGAAATAAATGGAGACCTTAAAGGTCTCTATTTGCTGCCAAGGAAGATGTCTTCCTTTCCAGCCGCCCACCTTTCTTTAAGGAAGGTGGCTCCATTTGCGAAACAAATGGAGGGCGCCTGCCCTCCATTTATTGCAAAGGAAGATTTTTCTTCCTTTGCAGGCGTTGAAGCCTCTATAAAAGCAGGCTTCATCGCTACTTCTCTACATCCAAAAGAATAGATTTCTTCTGAGTAAGAGGTAGAGGAAAAATAGTGAAAATTTTGGAGGGAGAGAAAAGAAAGAGTAAGAGAAAAATAGGTGTGCTGCTTTTATGCACATTGAGAGTTCTAAAAGTAGTGATTTCTCTTAGTGAATATTTTTTATAAATTATTCAATATCTAGAAAAATATTGTAAATACTATTTTTTATAATGAGATCTTTCTGGACTCGGTCTCCGTAGTTTTTTTCCGATTTAGGTTTCCACGTAAAATTCTCGGTATTCATTGTTTGCTATTATTTCTCTTATTTATTGGTCGTTATAATCTTACAGTGTAGGAAAATATTTCTGGTATTTTTCGGATCGCATCTGCTATCGTTTCTCGTACTGCTTGCGGTAATATCGTTTTTTATTCCACCGGATTTCGTCGGTATTTTTTCCCAACATTAACCTCAAGGACAAGGTTAAATTGTCACAGGGAGACTATATAAGTAGTTAGTTGTTGAAAGAAGGGAGACGGTTGATGGGTGATGTTGAGTTAAAGAGAACAAGAAGGAAACTCAGCTGGCTTAATGATTTCATAACAGAATGCACATTGTAAATCATAACTGTTGTAAACAATTATAAGTGAAAGAAATAATCAAATAAAAGTTATAAACAATATTTCTTGTTAATTTCTTTACTGAAAATATCCAGTAACACTACCACCCAACAGAGCTGCATGAGATTGAAAGAGACGTCTTATTTGAGACACGAGTGTGTAATAGCCTTCATCAGAGATCTTCAAGGATTCCAGTATCCATTTCTGTAGGTGAGCTCAGGTTTCTTCTATGCTTTTCTTATTTTATTGAATTATTTAATTTGGGTTTTAAAGAAGGATCGCTATCACCTTCCCAGCTAAGCATGTTTCCTGAAGGACACAACTTTGGGCCCTACTCACAGTACTACTAAAATGGTCCATTATTCATAGCAAAACCCGAAATAAGCATGTTTCACTTATCGGGAAAGTATATTGTTTAATTTAGCAACTGGGTTACATGTGAAGTTTGCTCTTAATTACTCTATGAAGCATTTAATCGGTAGTTGATTGGATTTTGTGTGCATAACATTGATTGGGATTTTGTGATTGGATATTGAAGAATCGGAGGTATAATATTGCTGATTTGAACATGTTGGATGATGATTGAAATTGTCGTTGCAATATGATGGAAAGATCTTTGAAATGTGCTTTTAGATTTATACTTCCATTTTGAGTTCAAAAGACTAGTGCAAGTAGAGTTGTTTCAAATCCAAGTTCCTATATCTTTGTGAAATTTACAGTATAATATGGTGCCTGAATTGATTGATCTCATGTTAAATACAAATCGAGGATAGTACAGAGATAACGTGGTACTAAGAAATTGTTTCAAAATGTATCTAGTTTCACGAACAAATTCTAAAGATAACCTTTGATGTGCTATATGTCACAGTTGAAAGGAGGCGTACAATTGTTATTATGCTTGATCATAACTGTGACTTAACTCCTCATAGATAATGCGATTACAAGCGTAACAAAATAATGAAATCATATACTAGAAAAAAACTTCAAGTAAATGATAGAGCATAGATTAGACCAAGCAAGAACTCTTATTTTTAAGTAATCGACCTTAGTGGACTTATGAATGTTTCATTTATAAAAAATATTGTTATAATTATCTGTGTAAAATAAGGCTTTCACAATTATTTTTTGGAAATTCAAGATAACAGTTCAAATTTCTTCAATGGGCATATGCAAGAAATAAAATTGCTTATCAAGAATTTGGAGATGTAGACATTTTTGTACAAGTTATTTGGCTAATAAGTATGACTAGTCATGTGCTTCTTTTGTTGTCAATATTATTGGTACGTAGTTTGATATTGAATGAAAAGACAACAACATTTACCTCATTAATTGAATTATGGCTCTCATGCATGAAACATTGTCGTCCCAATTCTATAATTAGAAATTAGGACAAAGACATGACAAGGGCTACAAAAAGTTTGTTCCCGAGGGCAAGACAAAGTTTTTGGCGTACTATGAAAATTTGCCTGAAAATTTAACGAGTATATAAAAAACTGCAATGCAATAAAGTTTACCTTACAAAATTTGCAAATGATTCTTTTGATAATTTGATGAATTTAAAGAAAAATGAAAAAAGTAACTCAAATACATAACTTTCAAAATAATGATTGGTTACTTCCGTTATATGATGAAGGATAATGCTGTATTCAAACATCTACGAAAGACATGCCATAAGCACGAATGTCAACTACTCAACAAAGTGAGACGGTTGTATCAATTCAAAAGACAATATTGAAGTGCTTTGACAAACAATATGAGAATATGTGAGCGAAAGTACGGTGGAAAAAATATCAAATTGATTTGAATTTATTTAATGGTAGGGTGTCATGCATAACTCATTATATGATAAATAAACAATACCCCGTTATATCAAAATTTAAGAAGATTTGTTGTGAGTCAAAATAAAAAATTTATTATGAAATACTCTCTTGTGACGGTAAATCCCAAAAATAAACATGTTGATAATATGTACTTTGCTTCCTAACAAGTCGATCATTTAGCAACAAATTGTGAAAATAAGATTATAAAAGTTATGAATTCAGATAAATTAATCGATTCAAAGATCGATGACAAAATTTTACTAGTAGTTAACGAGTATTAGCTACCAAAAGAATTCCTTAAAACAAATGAAAGTCGTATGCACCTTTAAAACAATGTAGTCTACTATTAAACATTATTGTCATTGAATCTCTCTAACTCTTCACTATAAAGCAAGAAGTTTGGGTTAAGTGGGTGAACTGTTTTGGCAGCATCCACCATAACCAACACTACAATTCTCCCTTTATCTTTATGCTGAATACAAGTCTCATTCGGGATGAAAGTTGGGAGATATGGGGTTGAGAGAGAGAGAGAGTGGCATCGTGGGAGACAAAAAGGAAGTATAAATAATAAAAATGAATTGATTAATTATGAATAGAGGGTAACTCTAATTAAATTATGAATACTTCAATTGATTAATGATGCATTCATTTAGGCTTTCTCTAATACGTGCAGAATTAATTGAGCAATTTTTAGTGCATAAACGAATGTTCATTAATCGTTATATAATTTTTTTTATTAAAACATTCAAATCTTTCCTTCGTCCATTACATAACGAACACTCTTCCACTTTCAAATGCTTTTAATATTTCTTATAACACACTTAAGATTATTAGTTAATTAATATAATTTATGATTATGTCTGTTCAAGAAAAGACTTAGTTTCACTATGAAAATGATGTTTTTCTTAATGCGCGCATGTTCGCGAAGAGAGTAAAAGATGAGTTAAATATGAAGATTGCTCTATATTGTGACATATTAAACTAATACATATTTATGAAAAAAAGAAAGATCATAGCTTACATAAAGGACTAAAGCTAAAAAAATCTCTCTAATGATTTTGAGACTTGTACAGCTTGCATAAAGCAAAACTAATAAGTTAAATAAAGGCTTTGAAAGAACTCAAACATGTTAAAAGATCCCCAAACATTGACTCAAACAATCATAAATAAGTCATCACTGTTAGAGATGATTACTCAAGATACAAATATTTCTACTCACTTGATAATAAATATGAAGTATTGGATGATTTTAGGATATTTAAGAAGCCTAAAGTAAAGAAAAAGTGCATGAAACAAATACGAGTAATAAAATTAGATAGAGGTGCTGACTATTATAATAGATACACAAACTTCCAATCGAACGTAAACTGTTCACACTGATCTTTAATCATTTGCACTTTTCCAATCATTTTTTGATCAAATCAAGCCCGAATGTGACACGCTACTCAACAACTTAACATAACAGTAATTTACATGCTCTCTCATATAAAGTTTTATATGGCAAAACTTTAATACTAGTCTGATAGTTGTTAGTATAAACAAACTCTATCAAAAACAAGTGATTCACACAACTATCACCAAAAATTAAAAATACACAATCTGATCGTGTTTTCTAGAATTATGATCATATGTTTGAAATGACCATCTGTGTACGGATGATGTATCGTACTAAAATGAAGTTCAATGTCTAACAGCTTTTTGAATAGCTTTCTAAGACTTTAAAATAAATTTGGATTACCAACCAAACAATATTGGCAAAAATATACAAGCTCGGACAATTTTTCACATAAAATCTAGTTATCTTTGAATAGTTCATTATTACGTGAACAAAGTGTGCAAATTTAGTTCATCATTCAACTACAACTCTAGGAACACAAAATCTTTGGACAGTCTTCGATAATCTGGTCTCAAAGTTTGTAGTATATATTACATCTTGACTCTGGAATAAGTAAACTATAACAATCTAGCAAATTTGTAATGCTCAACCTCAATTTCTGGACAAATCAAAAATCTAGTTACATTTTATATTACATCAAATTTTAGTTATAATGACACTAAAGTCATGATATATTATTTTAATACTATCTGAATGAAATATCAAATTCCACATTATAGTTTTCAACTAAGAATTTTTCTTTCAAATCTGAATCATTAGGCCTATCATTGTATTATGAATAACAAAAGTCTATTAACATCAATCTCTCAATCAATGTGCTCAAACCTCTTCTTAAGTTTTATCAATAAGCTTATGCATTTCTTTAACATGTTGCAAAAGGGTAGAAATTGTTATCAATTTTACTCAAAAATAGTTAGACCGTGTAACACTACGTATCATAGTCATCAATGATAAAAGTTCTCATTCAATCTTTAATACCAAATAAAGAGATAAAGTTTTAAGGATATCGACTCAAAACATCTCTCATAACATCAACTTACTAGAATGGTAATTTAACGTAACATTTTCCATCTATCTTTGAAATTTAAATTACATCAAATATTTCAAACTATCCGAAAAAAGCTCGAACTTCATGCCAATGAAATAACTCTGTCAAGTTTTTAGGGTAAAACATTTTTTGCTACTTCAAGCTCATGAGTTAAACTTATTTTGCTTCGACTAACAAGATATACGAGTATTAACCTTATCATGCTACACCATACGCATTCCAATCTGGCTCCAATTGTATCAACATAGTTGACACATAGTAAGTTCCTGTAAAGCAACAACAAAAACAGTATAATCTTCAACTTTTGTTTCAGCTACTCAGAAACCAAATATCATTTTATATTCTTAATGTCATTTCTAGTCAATTGTATCATCAACTTGGCCAAAAAAAAGTTAAAATTTTCAAAGAAACAAAGATATTATCCAAATAGTTTGAAGAAATTTTGAACCTCTAAAATATATCATGGAGGCTCCTACTCAAACATGGCCAAAAACAAGTTGGATCTATCGGAACATTCTTACAAGAATTAACATATCCAACAAATTTCATTATATCATCCAGAGTTACATTTCTCTGTTTAACATACTATTGATGATCTCAGCATGTCTATAACAAAATATCAAGGTGATCCATATGCTCATCACAAGCCTTATTACAACCACTGTATCATTAATAAAGACAACTATGAATTGATGTAAACAAGATCTGAAGATTCGGGTCTTCAAACTCATGCACCAACCAGGCATTGGCTAAGTAAATGACAGTCTCACAACCCAAACTATCCATAAAGTACTAAAAGAGTTACCTTCAAAAAAATCCTACTAACAAATCTCTTAAGTGACCGTAGCTCCATCCTAAATCAATCATGAAAAATCACCTTGGTTCACTCAACTGATTGAACAACTCATTAGTTCTCAACAACGGATAATTAATTTCCAAGCAATTAACATTGATATCTCTCATTGCGAAGTACTACCATTACGCAATAAGTTATTCAGTTAAGATTTAAACTCAATAAGAAGCTTAAACCATCACGTATGGAGCATAGAAATTGGAACACTATTGAGAACCAAACTAAATAAATATTAAAATAAATCAAGCGGTGAGACGATAATCCCGGTAGATCCCAAAGAAACACATCAGTATGTATCAATATCAACTAACAAAACTCAATCCTGCCCATTTATCACATAGGCAATGTTAATAGTAAAAACATTACCATAGATGTTCTAATCACCAATGTCCACTCAAACAAGCCTGCAACACGGGTCAATAGGGAAGATTATTCATCATTCAAATGAAAATGACACTTTTTTATAACAGTTAATTCCAGCTTTACACAAGCTTATAAAATAAGGCAAAATGCATAATTCTTGAATCACAGTGGTATGTTATTACTCGTTCACAGTTTAAATAGAAAATCACAACTTTTAAAATATTCAACTCCCATTTGTTATTACTTAGCTAATACATTCCCGAGATATCATCAATATCCATCGATAGAAAATTAAATTTATTTTTACCTCGCGATATCGTTCATCATGCGCACATGACAACAATAAAGAGGCACTTCACTTTTTTTTTTTTTTTTTACTCTCAATGATATCATTAATACTAAAGTGGTTGACTAGTTTTGACACCAACCCTAAGGAATCATAAACAATGTGGAACAAAGGAATTTTAGGTCTTAGTATTCCACAAGTGTATGAAATCAAATGAAAAAAAGAGTAGTCGCACTAAAATCAAAGTCTTGTTTGATCTAATTGTAACACCTAGAAATTTTGTTAATGTAACTTTTGATATAAGACGTACTTATATTTGTATTGCTACTTCTCTTTATTAATAAGATATTTTGGATAATCATTTGGATGTTATAAGAATTTAAGTCTCAAAAGGGTTGTAAAATTAATTGAATAAAATGTTGTAATTAAAGGCAAAATCAAAGAAAATATTTCTGATAAGTCAATACTTGTACGGACACCGCTTGATACCTTGCATGCAAATTCAGAGAAAAAAAACGATCGAATGAAAGAGACGAGGTTTGCACATTTCGTATTAACTAGCAGTCAACCGGACTTACTGATGTGTCAATCAGTGACGCAAAAAATCACATATTCATACAAAAATCTAACCCTAAAAACGTATTATTTCGACCTAGAGCCTCAAGCCGTCTCTCAACCTGTCTCAAGCTCTAACAAAGTAAGCATATTTCATGCAGAAGTTGATTAGGCAACCATCCTTAAATGGTCATAGGAGTAAGCAAGGATCGATTAGGGTTTCAATTTCTAATGTTTGAGATCTATCTATAAAAAATACTAATACGTGAGCGTCTTTATGAATAGGTTGATATAAAGAGAAGGATAATCATTGTGAAGCTACCGTAATCGCGCTAAGGAATCCAAGTAAATGATGTTTTATGCGTTGACTAGTCAATCTGCATAACAAATTGCTAAGTAGTTTCTTTACGATAAAACTTTGATGACTTGTTTCTTAGTACGTTAAAACATTAATGACTTGAGAATTTTTTGATCTTTAAAATATGATGAAATTTATTATTGATGTTATGTTTTAAGATTATATTGACGAAGATGTCACTTGAAAATGTGTTATAGTATAGACTTTTGATTGTGATATATTGTTAGATTATGTGATTATATTAACAATGACGTCGCTTGAGTATATACGTCATTTGATAATTTGATAAATGTAGAAATATTGATATTTTTATGATACGTAGTATCTTATGATTTAATAGAAAGAACAAATGAATTAACTCGATTATATGTTATGTTTTGCATCGTATGTTTAATTATGAGTCATGCATAATGAAAAACAATTTATGTTAAGAAAGATTTGAAGAAAACAAAGAAAGAAACAAACAAACAAACAAAAACTGAGAGAAAAGACACACAGAAAGATGAAAAGATGAGATAATGACTGAATAAACGCAACTTTTGTTGTGAAATGAAATTACGAGTTGACTGTTCCATAAGACATGATCATGATGTACCTTCTCGCTTGCCAAGACTAAATTACTTCAAATAAATGGACTATATGTAGAAAATAAAGCAAGAATAAAAGACCAAGTGAGAAAGAACGATGATAAGACTATTTTTACAAAAATTACATCTTCATACATGTTCATGATAGTTTATGCATTTCTTACTAAGCGTTAGATTCATAGTGTGAATTTTGTGATTAGGTGACAAACTTTATGATGAAATAAATGAATGAAATATGCATGAAGTGCTCTTATAGAAATATTATGTAGTGTTAATGCAAATAGCGATTCAGAGGCTATAAAGAAGAAAATTTACATTTTATTTTAATCTAACTTAAAAGACATTTTATATCATTTATTGTTCGTTATGTTTATAGACGAATTTGTTAAGTATTATTTTCAAACGACTATTTGAGATCGTTTATTTGATTTTAATGAATACTTATGAATTTTAAAACTCTTGTTGTACATTTTCAATAAAGTGATTTCAAAATTTAAAGTAAACTCTTTTAAAGAAAAATCAAAGTAGAAATGATCCGCTATGAGGTTTAACACCAATCACAGACATTAGAACATCTAACCACGTAAACATGCCTAAAAGACCTATTTTTGCTCTTTCTATTCATCTTCCTCTTACAAAATTGCTTTTTGACAATAATTTACTATTTACAATCAAACATTTCTCAAATATTAGTCTCAACATATTAAATAATAATTGGAGGCTCTAGTTCATTTTCAAACGATAGAAAAATTTCAACCATATGAATAAACGCATCACAACCTCAAGGTCCTTCTTCCAATCCTTTTTTAAAAAAAATCGGTATCTTAACTCTTAAGACTACCAATAAACAAATAGGCTAGTACTTATCTACATGCATATACCAATTTGTGTTTCTTTGAGACATTAAAAATCTGAGAAATTTCTTGATACGAGTTAGCAACATCCTTAGACACAATATTTATTACTCTCTAGTATACTATCACAGTATCTATCTTGGTAATGTCACTTTCAAGATGTCTATCCGACTCTGATACTAAAAATTTTATCAAGACCCGTAAGGGATGCGAGACAAAACATGAACGACTTAGACCAAACCGTTGGTCCCTTAACCTTAAATAATTCAAATTATAGCAGAAGATTTGAATAGTAATAAGAATTAGACCTCAAAACAATTATACTAGAACAAGGTCCAATAGTGACAACAAAGATAACATAATAGTATAAAATTCAAATATTTGTGCAATAAAATAAATAGTCATAACAAAGATTTAACATAAGTATCTAACAAGGTCTAAACTCACAGAAAAAATTGTTCAAAGAATATAGTAAGAACTAGAAAGGTAAATCGCTGAGAACTATTATTTTGCTAGATCTCCTTAACTAAAATTTGAAAGGATGAGTCGGGAGTCGTTTGGGTGGGTTGAATCATTCAACATTAACGTAAAAAGAAAATGTGATAATATGTGAAATACAAAACATTTCCATAAAGATGTTTTGTAAACAATGCGTAGGGCAAAAGTTAAAAACATTATACTATCCTGTGATATAAACCTTAGTGAAAATGGAGCCCCTCACGGACTATAAGTGCATCTTATAGACGTATACTTCAATGATAGAGATATTCGATGATCGCTAAAGCAACAAAATAAATACTCTAATCAAGTTTAAAATTTTGCAACTAGAGAGACAAAAAAGTCAGTTATCTCAATACTCTAGTTAACACAAACAAACACACCATCGAACTGTCAAATGAGCATAAAGAAAACATGATCTCTTCATGGGTTGAAAATTGGTTTACATGACCAAAATGATTAATACTGTAACGTGCATGCTCATAAAAAATATGTCTAATGAAAATACATATATAATATGAACAAATGTGCATATAATATATATACATACATAAACTAATACATCGACCATAGTATACCAAAGCCAAGATCAAGTATCCAAAATCTCAAGCAGGTTCAATTGTCGCATCAAGCCTTGAAACCTATCATACATCCATCAATATGTTTATTTATCCCTTTCAAAAATTTGTCAGAATAGTAACCAACTCGAAGACCTTACATAAGTAATACAATAAATTTTTTACCTTAGAATAGTTTTGACAACCCAGAAAGGATTTGCTAAACTGAACCAATCGACTTGGAGTTGGGTCAGTTGACCCGTTACTAGTTTAGTTTATCCCTCCAAGGAGCGGTTGACTAGTCACTAACTTTGCCAATTCATAGGTCAACACCTCCATTGAGGAACCATCTCAAAACCTCAAAAATGTCCAATTTTTTTTCCAAAATCTAAATGCGAACGACATAAACCAACCTAAGAACACATTGCAAGTTCGATTTTGTGCCAAGTGTGCAAACTTTTAATCCATTAATCAAAAATCTTAAGCCTTGAAACCTCACTTTATTTCGAAATGTTTAGATATCGACTTACTTCTAAAAAATCTAAATTCCAATGATTTCAAAAAGTCTCCTCCGACAGAATACCAAGATTTTGATTCGCATTCAAAGATTTTAAGCTTTCACTTATAGCGAAATTCATTTCTAAGAAACTCAAAAAAAAAAAAATCAGCAAGAATCTTGAAATCCAATTGAAGTTGCAATACTTTTCACTATTCTTAGGCCTCAAAATCTCAAAAGGAAGAACTCTCTCCCACAATCGCCTGCAAAACACCCTCGTTGAAGAAGAACTTTTGCTCTGCCAGAATAAGCGGGTAATTCCCTTAACTTTCAAACTAATCCCCTAATGATGGCGAATTAAATTGATTTTGAAACACAACTATTACATTTGTGAAAAAGGACTACATTGAATGGCCAAAACTTATAATGCTCTTTGTAAAATTCATCCATGTCAATGGCAAAGGGAACTTTGTGCTCTCTGAAACAAAAATACCATCTTCGATGGTTACAGCGCCTAATCATAGCCAAAAAACTGTTTAAGAAAGAACAAAAGTCCATACATTCGAATGCAAACGACACGGAGTCTTGATGTCGCTATAAATACAATTCAATCATCTAAAATGGACACAAGAATATTTAACCAGTTCATCATAAGACTACATAGATGGTAATAAAGATTCTTACAGCTTGAGACTAGTACAATGACAGTATATGCAGAATTATACAGCTAAGAACAAGAAGTTCTTCTACACCTAAATCTTCTACCTTCAAATTTCATGGGCAATTAGGGTTTCTACCGGGACCGCCATAAAAGAAATAGCTGCCCCAGTCATCGCTTTTTCCGGTATGAACATCATAGCAATTCGGCTGCTCCATGAAAGTGCCAACGTCCTTAGCAACTCTCAGATTATTTGAGCCATCAACATACTGTATGTTTCTGAAATAACCGGCTTTGCCGAATCCTTCCTCTGAAAAATGACCACTGCCCATTTCGGTGGAGGTATGTTCGCCGTCCGATTCGGAGTTTACGACCTCTCCTCCCCACTCGATCATGGAGGCACTGTCTGCCAAGTAGGAGAAGAGGAAGGATGGCCAGTATCCAAGCACATAGCCATTTCCAAACTGCATCCACCAGTTTCCTTCTTTCCGATCCTACCACATTCCAATTTAAACACTTGATGTAGTTTTTGTCATCAAATCTTGAAAATGATTGGAATTTCAGCCTAACTCAGTATAAAAAAGTAGTGGATTGGATAAATCCAATCAAATATGATTGATTTATCAGCAATTTTTCGAAATTTATGATGGGATCGATGATTGAAAAAACAGCTCACGTGCTATCTGCACAACTGTCGGAGATTCCCTCCATCTTCAGTTTCATAATTTGGATTTTCATCAACCATATAGCTTTACCTACTGTGTTCATTTCAGTCCAGATAAAACCATTACCTTCCAGACAAGAATGCTTATATCATACTGAGAACTGCCGTAAGAAGAAAGAGGGTAGATGCTTGCTCCCATGGCTATTTCATTGTTGATTTGAATAAATCCAGAGCAGAGAAGATTGTAGCATCCAGTCGCTTGGTATGCATCACTCTGTCACAGACAAATTTCAACAAGAAAGCAATTTTCAACAAATTTGATCCTAATTTTGTAAAGATTTATGCTGACTGCAGTTATGAAAATCAGATTTTGAGGGGATGGAAACTTACAGTCCAATAAGTGAAGAGTCGGGTATTGTTATCTCCGTACAGATCAGGGCTAACCTGATGATGATTTGTTTAGATGATTTTGAAATTTCAAAAAAAAAAAAATGGTTGAAGAAGATGAACCTGCCAACCAGCTTCAATGCTGTTAAGATCTTCACCAAAAGTACCTCCCAATACCCAGATTTGAGACAGGCTGAACTCATTTGGGTGTTGAATGCTGGGAGACCAGACGTTTATGGTTCCTTTAGCTCCATAATACTTGTCTCCTTCCACATAAACTATTGCATGCTAAAAACTCCAAACCCAGAAGAAGAACACAGTTTGAGAAGGAAGAAATTCTAGAGAGAGAAGAAACAGATTTACTGGGTGGGTTTTGATTTGAAATTTGAGGTTTACCTGATGACCACTTTGATTGACGAGGTCTGGTTCTGCAGAGCTGGGTTGAGCGACGGATTGGCTCTTCTTTCTGCCATAGCTTTTTACAGTGCTTCTTGCTCTTACTACATCATGCATTCTTGTTCTTCTTATGGGAATGGTTCCTTTTGGACATCTTCCTTTCAGATGCCATAGCTGACTAACTGGCTTCGATTTTGATGGTATTTTGCTCTCTTCAAAACTCAGGCCTTCTGGATGAAAATCTGGCCACTTCTGCTTCGACCAAATCCCGACAAAAACGAAAAGCTGAGCTCGTCGGGAAGATCAAACACAGAGAAAGGAAGAAAAAAGGAAAATGGGTTTCATTTTTTACCTGAATTGTGTGGTTTTTGAGGAGAGGATGATCAAAAGCTGGCTGATGAGCCACACGAACGCAGTCAATGATATCTCCATCTGGGCTCTGTTCGAAAACTCAGAATCGAGCTCAAAAAGTTGCAGAAAAAAAAACATGAAATTGCAGAAAGAAGAAAGGAAAAACAAACTTAACCTTAATGGACTTGACAGCCCGTTTGTTCAAGCTTCTCAAATGGCTCTTAATTTCCAGTTTATGGCGACTGATACTGCCTCTTCGTCTTCCCCAGGTCACTTGCCCAAAAGCTAGCAGCAACAACAGTAAAAACGCCATTTTTATGCTCCACCTGCTTCTTCGACTTCCATTTCCGGCAGCAAAATCCATAATTCAGTTCAAAACAGAGACGCCCTTTTGATAATTTCTCCAATTTAGCTCGACGGTTACAAGAAAACCCGAAGTAGAGAATTGTTCATTCAACAAACTGAGCAGGCAAGAGAGGGAAGACACTTTTAATTCTTCTCTCTGCTTATCCTACGCACCCACCAACCCTACCACCTTGTACAACGCGAACAAAGGCCCTGCCTTCTATCAATCCCGCTAGACTCCAATATAACTGCCGACGACTTCGTTTGTCCAGTTTCAGAGTAGTCAAGTGTTGCAGATTACTGAAATTAAGAAAGATCTCTTTCTTAGTTCTTCTGATTATTGTATGAATGAGTTGTTTTAATTATCCCTTTAATTAATCTCTAATTGGACTTATTTTCAAAAGACATCATTGCCCGGAATTTAATACAGAAGTTTTTCCTCTCACCTCTTAATCTGCTACTGAATTTTCTGAGCATCCAATCAAAAACCAGACAACACGCCTTATTTGTTTGCTTCGATGCCTAAGAAATTACATGTCATCCGGCTACAAGAGTCAAGACTCGGTTGGGATTATCATAAATTACAACACTCCCGTGACTCAATTTCAGACCCTTTGAATTTTACTCTTTCCCACTTGTTGCTTGCTAGATCACTTGCTACAATACCTTCCTTCCCCCCTTTCTCTGTGTAATTAGGTACTTTTTCGGTTTATTATCTAAATTATTTTTAATAATCACTCTTGTATTTTTAATTTTTTTAATAATCAATGTTATTTGTGCTTTTAAGATAATTAACTGTAAAAATTAATTTCTTAAAAAGTAATTCATAATTTTAACTTTCCTCTGTTATAATTTATAATTTTAACTTGGAGAAGCCTTTTGTTTTTTCTAGAAGAATAGTGACCCATATCGAAAGAAGCATTCTTTCAAAAATAAGAGATGAAGTGGCAAGAGATTCAAATTTTAAACGGTTAATTCATGAGTAATGTTAGGTTTATAGTTTATTTTAATGTGATTTTTATGTTTTATTAGTAAGATAATTATAAGTAATTAAAATAATATATTAGGTTAAATTGACGTAGTTTTAATCGCTGCTGTTTGCTTTTTGAACAATTCACAATTTTTTCTTATAATTCTGCAAAATCATTGTCTAATCTTGAACAGTTAAAAAGCAGACATACAAGGTCGTCCTTGAATGAGTTTCCCGACCAACCCCGCTGGGCATGTAATTAAACAAATGACAGCAGACAGAAAACACTGGGTCGGAGCCTGCGCTCTCTCCCTCATCTTCTCCAAAACCAAGCTCAAATCACTCAATAATGGCGATTTCTCTCTCTTTACCCTCGCTGTTGGTATGGGTTTTCTTTTATTTGATTGAAATTTCAAAAACTCCAGCCAAGTTCGTGTGATGAAAAAGGCGCAAGAATGGTCCATAACTCCATTAACGTGGGCCAAATTAGCTTTACAGCTTCAACATGTTGGCAAGATATTAAAATATAATTGCTATTTTATGATGCCATTTTGGCCACTACAGCAGTGCAGACGATGGGGAGAATCTTCACTGAAGACAAGACAAAGCAATCCCTTACATGTCTCTCCAAATGATTCTTATATTTACTACTGTCTTGATACTGATTCACACATGACACTGAAATTAAAATATTCAATAAAGTTCTTGCGTAAGCTATCATTTGTTTACTCATTTGGAAGATAGCTTCAAACTAATGATTTTCAACAATATTTCCCATTTGAAAAACTTGAGAAAGCATATGTAGTTATATTGGTTTTTTTTTTTAAATAATAAACATTATTACAAAAAAAACACACACACACACACACAAAAGAACAAACGATTATGAGTTTAACTAAAAAATTACAAGTAAATGACATAAATTTACAGTCAAAAATCGAATTAGATTATGAGTTTTGTTATAAAATGTCTCAACCATAAAATAGGTCTATACCTGCATGGTTGTGTCGTCGCACTCCCATGATGTATATAATGTGTAAATTTGTTGTCTAATGCCAATTTACTTGATGCCCACTACAAACTTCTGTAAATAGATTGTTAAAATTACCGAGAAAAAAAACTTTGAACTATAACGATAATGACAAATTGACTTAAAGTAATTCCGTGTCGACGAACTAATTTTTAAATTATTCTCTGATTCACTATTTAATCATTTAATAATATAAAGATAGCTCAATCATCCCATCCTTTTCATTGTTCATCTTCTCAATTTCACCATTTAATAATTTAATAATATAAATATATTGTAACCATTAGAGTTCAATTATCCCATTCCATTTGGTCCAGAGCAAAAATAAAATAAAATAAAATAAAAAATAATTTACCATGTGATGTGATGATATATGTGGTGAAACTAAATTATAAAGAATTCATCATGTTTATGGTTTGGCTTTACGATACTCAAATTATAATAAATATTCTTCTACTTTGGTCATATATTTTTCTTCTAATTATATATTACCAAATATCTTCCTGAACTTGTGAGCAGCTATCATTATAGAAAATATCTCCAGGCAAAAGTGGTTTGGTTAAATTTATTCATAAATAAATTCATCAATTCTTACGTGTACTAATATAACCAAATAACATACATTAACCAAGGATGTGTCGACACGAAATTGCATACAATGTGATCATAGCATACGTATTCTCTATATTATGAGATCAAAATAAAATTCAGAGTAAAACCGAGTTCATTAATTTGCATGACAAACAATCAAAGTAATGTCAAACAGAACATCACCATTTTATACGAGAAGTAGTATGAACATTGTATAATGCAATGCTTGTACGAACACTGTACTCATGAAAGACCTTCGTTGGTAACTTTCTCATTTACTAGATTCGCATACTAGAATTAGTACCCGTATGTTCAAAGAATTAGTACCCGTATGTTCAATAGACAAACAACTTTAAACATTTCTTTACCAATAATAAATTTGATGTCAATAAGTTACAAATTATAAAAATTTTATTGCTAATAGAACAGAAGACTACTTAATTTATTATCACAAAACAACTTTAATGATCTTGCAACGCCTCAACCCAATGACAATATTCTACGGCCATATTGCATGATTGGATGCCTCAAACTAATAAGGGTTTAAAACTATCTTGGCATCTTGAGAAATAAAGATCAAAATATCAAATGATATCTAAATAATTCAATTTTCTATATGCTAGCCAGCATGTGTTCTTTCGTTTTATCTGGATATCTCTATCATTTATACTTGTATATCTTTCTTGTATACCAACTACGTGTAGAGTTTATTCTTAACCGAGCAAAAACGAAACAAGAAAGAACACCACTATTTAAAATTGTTTGGACATTGAGTTTTACATCTACAGACCAATATACAGAGAAGAACAAAGACCTAAACCGCAAAAAGAAATTACAAGAAGAATCAGCAAGAAATCATCTCCAAAAAACTTGCAATTGAAGAACCCCTTTCTGCCAAGAGAAGAAAACCCTACGATCACCAATGATTTCTCTCTCTGCTCTCTACCCTTTGCGCACTCAACTTATCACCTAATTGTTTTTAGATATCTCTTATCAACAGAGCATAGTCACTATAAAAACATATTAGTAAGACCGGTTAATGAACCAAACCGAAAAATAAAAAAATCGGACTGCAAACAATTACAAAAAATAACAATTCTCCACCTGGCTTCTGAGTTTCAACAATAAAAGAAATCAAGAAACATACACTTGCCTAACACCAACCAAGTCTTAATAATGTTTAAGCATTGTTACGGATTAAGATTTTTGTTACAGCATCAACATGGTTATTTTCAGATACAACTTTCATGACCTTTATATCTCTATGTTCAATTGCTTCGTTAACAAAACATAACCGTATGCCTCCATGTTTAGTCCTTTCATGAAAAGTCGGATTCTTCATGAGATAAATTGCGCTTTGGCTATCGCATAAAATAACGGTGTTTGTATCTTCAATACCAAATTCAGATAATTATCGCTTAAGCCAAATTCCTTCTTTGAAACCTTCAGACGCAACATCAAATTCTGCCTCTGTTGCTGACAGAGCAACATTATTTTGAAGACATGACTTCCAGCATACA